>VYZQ01045720.1:0-102093 GCA_013400655.1 Mystacornis crossleyi | reverse complement strand
CTGCCTGACTGGAAAAAGGGAGCAGATGGGAAAAAATACCCTGAAAGTGACCCGTAGAAACAAATCCCCGCAGCAGATACGGAAGGGTCTGCGGCCAGGCTCTGCAGCATGCCTTAAACCTCAGAGTAGGTGAATATCCCAAATGGCAGGAGCTGGAGATAGCGTAAAGGCTGATAGAAATTGTTTTATCTGTGTTATGTTGCAGTATGCTTGCGGGTTAAATTGCTGCTGAATGGCTTCGAGGGAGGTGGAGGAAGGGTTAATGATTGTTTTTCGCCTCCTAGTTGCCATGAGAGGTCCTTAGAATTCCCTGCAATATCGCAGTGCATAGATAAAAACTTACTTATCGCAGGGGATGCAATTTCCTCCTTGGAAGGAGGCAAGGACTGCCATCCTCCCCTGCGAGCCTCATGTTATGTGCCTAAGCAGTTCGGTCCGTAGCCCTCCTCTGGAGCATCAGGTACAGTCAGGCCACAGGAGAGGAGAGGAGAGGAGAGGCCAGAGGAGAGCACAGGAGCCGAGCGCTCGGATCAGCACTGCGACGGGCAGGCACTGCTCTGCTCCTGCCCTTGACCGAGCAGTCTCGGGTGGCACACACGCACGCCCACCGCCACCACCGCAAGGCAGGCGAGGGGAGGTGAAACCGTATCCCCCCCATACCGATTTCAGAACATAGACTCTTTGACAGAAAAAGCACCCTGGGAGGAAATGTGACACCTCAAAGGCCTTATGAAGTGGTTCCAGTAGAAATTTAAGTGAGTGATAACATAGAGCACATGCAGAAAGTCACCCACCATTCTTGACGTGCAGGTGAGGGTGGTGTGTGCTTGTGCAGAGCAGCTGGCTTAAATACCAGTTCTGGGAAGCAGAATGGTGCCTCACCTGATATTAATAGGCGAGGCATGATAAATAAGTGAATATCTGGTGTGAAATCCTCTCCCACACACACTATGCGAGGAGCATTTTCCCATTTGTTTCAAAGAATTTGGAGTTTTTGCTCTTGTCTTCTCCTCTCCTGGGTTTTTCTTATCCTTTTTCTTTTTTTTTCCTGGGTGGTGGAGAGCTTAGCAGTAAAATGAAGGACATAAAAATATAACAAGTGAAACAAAACAGAAGTAACACTGCTGCGCAATGTTTGACCTGGTTTTTAGTTTCGTTTGTGAGCTGTACAAGGAAATGAGTTGAGTTCCAAAGCAGACCTCGTCAGGTGTAATCCTGCATGGCCTCTGCTCCAGAGTTGGGGCAAACTAGTGGCTGCCATGCCGCTGAGCACCAGAGATGTGGCTTAGTCAGGAGTGGTTGTATTGGCTTCAGAGGAGGTACATGGCCTGAGCCAGGCAAGAATCTGGTTCTCTGGACCCTCCTCCAGGCAATGTTGCCCTTGGTGTGCAAAATCATCATCTGTGCCCTCACCTTGTGACATTTCCTGCTGTGCAGAGAATAGAGCCAGGCTCTATGGACCAGAGGAGACCCCATTTTAAGAGGGGGTCTGCTAGATATCACAGACTGTGGGTAGATTTTTGCCTAGGACGGGTGTCTCCAGCGATTTCCTTGGCATCTCATACCTGACATCCTTCACAATTGTGTAAAGAGAGGTATTTATATGTATTAACCTGTATTTTCTAAACAGTGATTACCTCTGTTTTGGTTTTGTTCCTCTTCGCTTTGCTTCTTACTTATTCTTGACAACTTTGTTGCAATTCAGGGTGTATTTTTAGCAGGCTCATCGGTAGTTTTCTATGTGGGTGGCTCATGGAATTAATCTCGGTAATATTTGTAAATTGCACCTCACCACTGGTGCGGCTGCTAGAGCTGAGCACAGGCAGGGACCTGCCTGCATGCTATCCTTGTCACACGTGGGGCTGGGAAAGCCGGAAAATCTGACCCTGTACTCGTGGATCAGATCCCATTTAATGCTAGAAACAGGCCAGCCCTGCTGGGTTTTGAATGCGTCCTCAAATCTCATTAAAGCACACAAAACTTGCTTGTGAGGGAGGAGGCCCCAGTGAGGCGGAGTAAAGGTTTTTACCCCAAAGTTCATGCAGGGAGATGATAACTCAGAGACGCTTCCTGTTTATGAAATAATAACCAGAACTTAAGCTATGTCAATGCTGGGACCAAAAGCCTAAGTTTTTATTTGCTCAGGATATGGCTAGAGCCAGGATAACAGGAAGCCCCCTCCAGTTAAAATTATTGTTCTTATCATGCTGCTGTGTCTAGTGATTAAACAAGATTGCAATGTAATGGGTGAAAAATGCTGTTTTGTTTTCAGAAGGGGAAAGAGCATTGCTGAGACTAGGGGCTGGGGTGAGCAGAAGAAGAGGCAAGCTCAGTTACTCACCACAGGCATCAGCCCTCGGACTTGGTGTAGTGCATTCCTCTTCGTGGCTGTAACAGGTGGGGAAGACCCAGTTGGCTTCAGTTGGACACCTCAGCTGGCCTGGAAAGTGAAATAATTTTAATTTTTCCCGCACTAGGTTTCCCCATTTGCTCAGTGGTTGCTATTTACTGCCCAGTTTTACATGGTGCTTTGACACCACTGGATGTGGTTTCATCCCGACTGGATAAGAGTTGCCTGTGCACCTTGATCAATGTAGGTTCTTCTACTGATGGGGGACTGCCTAGAGACGACCTTGATGCCTGTGAGGCTCTTGAACTTAGCTCAGCATTGGGAAGTTAGAGTGTGTATTTGGAGGTAGATAATGGACTTGGGTGGCTAAATGAGTAAGGCCCAATTTTGGCCACATCACAGCAGTGGTGCATAAAAGTGTGTGAATATTTGGTCAGGAGGGAAGTTGGGAAGTCAAATCATGACAGGATTGGTGACCTGGGCCTGGAGGTAAATCCCTGTCCTGATTGTGGGCCTCACCAAGTGGATCCCAGGTGATGGTGTTAGAGCAGTCCCACCAGATGGCCAGGTCAAGGGAAGGGCAGTCAACTTCTGCTGGGACCAGGCTGAGACACCAGTATGAGGCAGATGAGACAAATTCCTCTAGCTGCAGGACTCAAGGCAACTGTGATAGTGCTGCCTATGGGTGAGACCCCTGAGGAGAGTTTGCAAGGGCATTCAGTGGTGGGCTTGCAGCTGTTATGGTGTCCCCATCCCTGTGTCTGTAGTGAACAGGTAGGCTAAGACTGGTTTGTTGGGGTTTCTTTAAGGTTCCACCCTTTTCCTCTCTGATCGCAATTTAAGAAGATATTTTCAGGTCTGTGGCTAAATTTAAGCTCACAGACAGTGCTGCTGACTTCATTAGGATTGTTTATGTCTTTAAAGCTGGCCACACACTGATGTACCTTTCTGACTCATGGCCTCTATAGCTTAATCACTCCATTTTTAAACTGAGGTTGTTTCCTCACCCTTACTGGGAAATCTCTGCCCTCTGAATGTGAAATATTATTTATAGGTCTTTCTCTTACTTTTGGATGGATAACAAGAAGTGAGAATAAGACACTATTTAGAGAAAAGGTTGTTTCTTCAGCTGTTTACATACCCTAATGCGGACCAAGGTGTTTAACTGGAAGCCTTCTCTTTTGAAACTATTACCCCTAGCAGTACAGCATTCACCTTTTCTTTTGAAAATAAACACAGATGATAATTTTACTCCAAACAGGGCATTTAGCAATTTGTTTGTCATGCAGGAAGAGTAGAGGCGTGTTACTGCTACCCGTCATTTACAACATGAAGCGCCCCTGAATACTCCCTCATTTGGCCACATCAGCAAACTGAGGTCCATCCTTAGGAAAGCACAAGTGCCTGTATTTTGGGGCCACTCCTGAATTCAGGTAGCCTTCAGAACTGGGTAATTTTGATGGCAAAAATACTTCTATTAAGACTTGCCCACGCACATGAGTGGAGGAGCAGCCTCCGTCTCCGTAGGCTGGCAAAGGCATTGCCACATGTCAAAATATCTGGGCAAATCCGGAGTCAGGACTAAATTAAAAAGCTCTCTATGCCATTAGGATTTATTTATTGAATGGAAGTAACAATAAGAGGTAATAGTGTGTATTTATACAATGCTGTATATGTTCAAGGTGCTATGTAAAGAGTGGCTGTCTGATCAGGCCACTGACAGACGATGCCAAGGAACAGTCTTTTGCTTACTCACAGGATGGGTACAGAATAGCCAGAGGAAGGGAAGCATCTTGGAGAACTGAACCCCTGGAGCTGCTCCTGAGCTCAATTCTGATACAGATCAGCAACAGTGTCACTGAAACCTGGGGAGCTATAAGAGGGGAGACAGGGTCTCCACGTGATGAGCATTAACCAGTCTGTGTCATGTTCTGGACGGAGAGGGAGTTTTATGCTGGGTGAAGGATGCCATAGTTCGCTCCCTTGGTTTTCTTCAGCATCACCACTGAATGAGACGTACGTTTGGAGAAGCTGAAGCTCACTCTATTTACACGTCGTTCTCTGTCCTGCTCACCTTCCAGGGCCTGTGCTGATATCTGTCTCTGGAAGGACAAAGTAAAAGCAGTCACACACAGCTCCTACCCAGAAAAGTGGGAAAGGTCATCCCGCAAGGCAGTGGTATTTGCCAGAGATACTTGGGAAGCTACGAAGGGCAGCTCTCTTCCCTGTTCTTTATAGATTTTAATCTGTAAAGGTACTAGGAAGACCTGGAACAATGGTGTTACTTAGCAGAACCCTGCAGGCTAACATCTCCTTTGGTCCTAATGGCTGACAGGTTGAGCTCTGAGCTATGCTGAAATGCCAAAGAAACTTACCTCTCACCAAAATAATTTAAATCATAGGAAATGGGCAAAGGAAATACTTTAAAAAGTGTTTCAAAGCAGGGTATCCAATGCCTGTCCAGCATGTTCTCGAACAGGCTTGTCCAGCATATTCCCCATGTGCAGATGGTCCACAGCATGCCAGGCTGTTGTCATTGCCCTTTGCTTTGTTACTGAAAAGATTTCACCTCTTCTGTAACTCCTCTCTGCTTTGCTTGCTCTGATTCGTTGTCCTTGTAACTGTGGGTGTAGGAAAACTATGCCTTAGTCTTAGTCCTGTCTCTCCTTTGTGTTCTTTAGGCTAAATCATATCTCAGACACTTTCTTCAGCTCTTTCTCTTGTATCTTTTCCCCTTCAGTTCAGACTATCCTCCTGGTTCTCTGTGCTCCCGTCAGCTAGTCCATCTCTCTCTTGAATGGCATGCTAGAGCAGAGTGCTGTACTTTGAGTTCTGTGCTGGCCAAGGAGACCAGAAGTGTTCCTTCGTGTCTGTTACAGGCAGCACTTCTGTTTGGTTTAACTTCTGCACCGTAACACTGTTCATCTGTGTGTAGCTTGTGATGTGCTGTGGCTCACAGATCCTGTCCGAGACGTCTGATGCCTCGTGAGCATGGAGGTATGTGTGGAGGTAGACTTTCCTACCGAAGTGTGTGATTTTTGTACCTATCCCATTTGAATGTCATCCTGTACCCTTCAATTTGTCATGACTGTTTTCAATTCTTATCTAATTCCCCTGATTTTGCAATCCTGCTTGGTGTCACCTGCCAATTTAAAAAGCACAATCTCTGTTTCTTCACCAAGATCAGCTTTGTTGGCTATTCTGTAGTCCCAAATATAGAGTATGGAAGAGAAGAAATGGTTTCATAAAAAATAGAACCTTGCCCACAAATTATAAAAGAAACTGAAAAACACACAAAACACTTGGCATTGTTTTCACACCTCCTATTGTTTTAGTCTCCTCTGGTGATTTTGAGGTGTTCCTAATAACAGTTGTATTTGCTGTGCCAAACAAAAGCAGAACCTTACTGTACTATCATGACATTGACATGAAGGGATAGATAGTTCCCACCCCAAAGGATTTGCATTTCATGTAGGTGCAGACACAGGAGGGTGCATCATACAAATTGTCGGGGCACTTTCGGGAGAGGAAATCACAATGTGTGGGTTTTCCACAACATTTGTGACAGAGGTTCCTCTGGGAAAGGAAAGTGTGGGCTGAAGATTGAGAAAAGGAGTGAGTCGGTAGGTCAGGAACAAGAGAGAAGAGGATGAGAGAGGTAGGTGGGGAACAAAGATGAGGGCAAGTGACTGTAACAGAAGAGAGGGAGATGATCCCTGAGAACTTCAGGGGCTGAGGCTGTCACAGCCAAGGCTGGCAGGAACAGAAAATTGACTGAAATGCTGACAATCCCATCTTGCACTGTTTTTGCGGTTGCCCTTACTGGCTTCAGTCTCTCCCACTCTCTTCAGACTTCAGTCTCTCCCAGTTTTTTTCCCCCTGCAGTTGTCTGTAACATCTTTGGAAGGGAAGGTGAGCGAGGACAGGAGACACTACCAATATCCTAGTGCTCACAAGCAGAACAGAGAGTCTGTCTGGGTATTCCCCATCTGGAGCTGACACCAGAGGCAAAACTGATGCTGTGGCATTCTCTTAAAATCTCTGATCCTTCTCACCGTGCTCAGGAAACTGATGGGACAGAGATTATCTGAAACACCAGCACTTTTCATTGATCTGAGATCCTTGTGGTTTCCTCCTTCGCTGCCATTGCTCTTCCCATGACAATGGTGTCTATGCAGGACAAATCTGATGTGCCATGCTCCCTCCTTCTCCCCATCAGGCAAATTCATGTTGGATTTTCCCTCAGCCTGCACATGATGTCTTTAAAGACATATGTGACTGCCCCACCCTCTCTGTCATCATGTCTGCTGTACTCTCACCATCAGTCAGGTACAAGCATGGAGGGCCAGTCATCAGCACCGGAGCTCACAGGTGAGGAGCACATGTGCATCGTCCTGCACATGGATGTGCATGGCCCGAAGGCTGGGCACATCATAAGCATGTGAGGCTCAGCATACTCTTCTCTCTAGCAGCAGGGCGGGTATGTCAGGATGTTTGGAAGTGAGTCTGTAAGGTTATGGTCTTTCTCTTGCTCACGGGTGCAGAGAGCAAGAAGAGCTCTTTTTTTTGCCTGTAGTTTGGGGTCAGGGTGTTTATTTGCTACTGGATGCAATCCAGTGGATTCACTGTGTCTTTGCACAGAAAGGAAACAGCAGAGAGGAAGCAGTCTAGGAGTTTCCTGGAGCGTGTGGAAGATAACTTCCTGATACAGCTGGTGAGTGAGCCAGCAAAGGAAGGCACCCTGCTGGGCCTGTTTTATGTGAACAGAGAAGGACTTGTGGGTGACATGGTGTTTGGAGGCCATTTTGGGTTCAGTGATTGGTTTTCAGTTCTCAGGAAGTAAGGAGGGGGCTCAGCAGAACAGCTACCTTGGATTTCTGAACAGGGTACACTCTGGCCTTTTTAGGAGGCAGATTGATAGAGTCCCATGGGACAGTCCTAAGGGGCAAAGAAGTCTGGGAAGGCTGGAAGTTCTTCAAGAAGCAAATCTTAAAGGCATAAGAGCACTACAAGAAAGACATTGAAGTGCTGGTGCAAATCCAGAGAAGGGCAACGAAGTTGCTGAAGGATCCAGTGCACAAGACTTATGAGGAGCAGCTGAAGGAGCTGGGCTTGTTTAGCATGGAGAGAAGGAGGCTCAGGGGAGACCTTATCTTTCTGTACAACCTCCTCAAAGGAGGTTGTAGTGAGGTGGGGGTCAGGCTCTTTCCACAGGTAACAAGTGACCGGACGAGAGGAAATGGCCTCAAGTTGTACCAAGGAAAGTATAGATTGGATGTTATGAAAAATTTCTTTATGGAAACGGTTTGTCAAGCACTGGAACAGGCTGCCCAGGGAAGTGGTGGAGTCCCCATCTCTGGAGGTATTTAAAAGACGTATAGATGTGGTGCTAGGGGACACGGTTAGTTGTGCACTTGGCAGTGTTTGGTTAACAGTTGGTCTCGTTGATCTTAGAGGTCATTTTCAGCCCAAGGGATTTTATAGTTGTGTTTATTTTTGCTTGAAGACATGAGGTTTTTTTCTAGTTACAGGTCGTAGAGGCATACACAGGATGGTGGATAGCCAGCAAGCTCCCTAGCTGTTAGTTGCATTGATGGGGTGTTACACTTCTGGAGGGAATGTTAGAGGAGATGATGGAGTGGCTTGGTGGAGACTTGGACTCTAGCAGCAAGACTTAGAGACTATCCAGTCCCAGAAAACTTGCTGAACATTTCAGAGAAAGTTTGTTTTTTCCAGGAAGGTCCTTTAGCTTGCCTAGAATATTTTTACTTGTAGGCAAAATTTGTAAGCATTCTTTATTTTTGAAGTGTGGTTTATATTCTGCTCTTGTCTGCAACAACTCCAGCACTGTTGATGTATTTATCTTTTCCCTGTTAACACTTGCCATTCCTGGAACATCTCCTGCTCAGCAGCTGTTTGTAGGTGGTTTTTTTTTTCCCTTTCCCATCATCTTGTACCTTTCCTTCCTGTTCAAGGCATCCATAAACCTCTTGTAGTGACATCATAGCTGTTTCCATAGCAACAGATTATGATACTAGAACAGAGGATAATATCAAACAGGAGGAGGAAGAGATAAATTATGGTGTTTGTGTGCGTGTGTCTGAGGGCTTGATTATATTCCTACATTTCTTCCGAGGATGTTGTCTGCCTAGCTTCTCCTCTGTTTATCTTACATGCCTTTTAAAGGTTAGGAAAATGTGAAGGAAAAAAAGATCTGGAGGTCAAAACAATACAGATGCATATTTTTGATGGTCTTTGTGTAAACCTCGTAGGCTGAAATTTATTTTTTTATCTCTGGTAGCTCTCCTGTGTCTCCTGAGAGTATTCTGGAGAAAACTTACAGACACAACAGTCCCCTGGTATGGCTTCACTTTTACTTTAATTACCAATTATTCATAGCCACTAGCAGCTGGGATCCAAAGTCAAGGATCTCTGTGCTGCAGATTTTCCAAAGGACGGACAATTGCGGCATGGCATTGCCCCAGGGAATGCACAACCTGTATTTGAGAAGGGATGTGAAGGGTGCTCAAATCAGCCAGAGGTGGCATGGGGAGAAGAGGGAGAAATACCCAGAAGGATATTAGAGAGACTCTTAGTGATCTCTAGACTGCTTCAGCCTGCCTCCAGAGGGGTCTGAGACTCATCCCAGGGTTAGCTTTTCACAGTGGTGTTTGTGGAAGAGCTGTGCTGGGAGTGGGCTGGTTTTTGACCTTCTGCATGGTTCTTCCATGGCTTTGGGCTGTCCTTCTGTCAGAAGCTGACAGCAGCAGGGTTGCAGAAGGATGAGTGCGCGTATTGCTCCATATGTATGTTGGTAGGAAGGCTATCTGTTTGCCTAAAGCAATAGGCTGGAGGAGAAGAGCGTCCAGCTAAAATGCGTGGGGCATTACTTTCTCCTAGGCAGCATTTAGTGTTGGCAAATTCGACATAGTTTGGCAAGGATTTTCAGCAGGTCTCTGTTTTAGCTCCAAATAGTGGTTATTTCCAGCCATCATTGCTACTTTCCTATTTAGATGTTTGACTTCAAAAGCTGGAGAAAAATTTCCAAGAAAACCATCCTTGATATCGTCTTAGCTCTGCGTGTGTGTGCAACCTTTAATCTTCCTCTTGTGACAGAATTTCTGGGGTGTTAATAGCCATTACTAGTCTTCAAAATACCTGGTCATCTCTAACTTGGAAATCTCTGGCAACACACTTGAGTACCTTAACACTGACAAACAGAATTGATGCCACGTTGAAGCCCTCTGGTGCCCCAGGGAGGAGTGAAGGGGAGGGATGTGAGCAAAGCAGTGCCAGGTGATGTGCCAGCTCACCTTAGCGATACAGTTGGCTAGGGCAGTGTGTCATGGTGCTCTCTCCATTACGGGAATTCGGCAGTGTGCCACATGATGAGCCCTGGGTCTGCTGCAGAGCAGTGGTGGGATTAGGTGATGCCCATCCTCCGGCTCCCAATATGTCAGTGCACAGGAACTTCCTGGTAGCTGGGTAGGCTGCTGGTGTGCTTGGTGGTGATGCAGAGTGAAGTTTTTGGTCGAGGTTAGTGTTGCCAGGATGGAGAGAAGTTGGCAGATCAGACAAATTGCCTGAGTCACTCAAACTCTGCAAGGCCATCAGGAGTTAGAGCTGTACAGAAGACACGTGAGCGCACAACACCTTGATGGGAATTAATAGTTAGGTCACCTTAATGGAAGCTTATTGGGAGCCAGTAGAGACCACAGAGGACTGGTTGGGTGTGCTTCCCCTGCAAGCACCAACACGGCACACTAGGCCCAGCTTCAGAGCAGGCTGACAGCATTGTCCTGTGGGGAACACACTGCCACAACCAGGCCTCAGGGTGATGGAGGCTAGGGAAGCAGCAACAAGGTCCTTTGTGGAGAGAAGAGATATCACAACCTTTTCTCTGAAACTAAATTAAAACAAAAGGACAACTCTTGGCTGCAGCCAGTTCGTGGACAGCATGGAGAAACCCAAGACCTCATAAATCCTCCAAGACATGTGTCTACAAAGAAACTGGGGATCACATTTTTTCATGAGTACAATAAAAAAAAATTTCTCTACTCTTCTAGCACTATCAATGGCACCACCAGAAATCTGCCTTCCCACCTAACTCCCCCTCTGCATCCTTTCAACAGCAGAATACGAGTGTATTTAGCAAGTGGAGGTAAGAAACAGGTTGCAACCTCCATTTTAAAATAGCTGCACCACCCAAGAAGGACCTGTGAGACCCAGACACAAGCATATCCCACTGATGGTGACAATACTTCTGTTGCAGTGTCGTTTTCCTGTCGCTTATCTGAGGCTGTGAGCACCTGTGTAATGAAAGTGCACCTTGCAAGAGTCTGTGCTGCCTGAAAACACGTGTGAGTCAGAAGGGACAGCAGGTGCTGTTATTGAGCAGTGTATGTGAGAGCACAGGTGGAAGAGTATCTGTGTGTATGTGTGTATATGCGGGACTCCTTCCATGTTTGTAGGCGCATGTGGGAGTGTGCATGTGTTTGGTGTGGCTTCGTCCTCTTTATCTACAGTAGAGCCTGGGCCTGATTCTCCTTAGAGCTGTTACACCATTTTCCTAACAAACTGTATTTGTACCAGGGCTCTTTTCCACTGCAGTGAGTGAAGAAGGGAGATTTATTATAAATATAAATTAGGCTTTGTGTGTGTTTGTTAGCTGTCGCAGCCTGTACAGGAGGAAATATAAACAAGGTGAATGCAGGGTGTTTATGTGGAGCGGTGCTGTGACAGCGTATGTGTTGGCAGGAGTGCTGTCTGCAGTCTCTGCGTAAGGGCTTGTGTTGCCAGTGTGAGTGTGGAAGACTGTAAATCACAGTGTGTTCAGGAGGGGACACTGCCACTCTGCCTTTAAAAGGCAGGAAGAGATTTTTTTCAAGCAATGTGATTTTTCAAGCTGAACAAAAGGGTTACTAGAAATCCAGGCTTGAGAGAAATCTCATTCAAGACATTTTGATGGAGAATGATCTGTAATCCACATCCACCAGCTCGTCTCTATCCTGATCCAGAACAACTGCATGGCAGGCATCTTTTATGCATCTTCTCCCAGTGCCAGGTTTTGGTGGCCCTATTGGACCTGTTCTTGGATATGTCTTCAGCTCTGCTAATGTGTCTCAAGTCTGTCTCTGTATCCTCAGTTATTTGAGACTTTACCTACTAGTGTGGTGTAACTGGAGTCTGTATGCAAATACAGTGTTTCCTGAGGAATCTGTATCCCTTCAGATGTGTTTACTGTATCATTCACAATGTATCTAATGTAGGTAAATAAAGCAATAAAGTAGCTGTATCCTTTCCGGTTTCTCTGCTGGTGGGCTCCTGAATCCCAGCTTTGTTCATGCTCCACTGTGAACTGAAGCTACAGAGTGTGGAGTTCCCCTCTTCAGGACTAGGCTTGGCTTAAAAGTTATTTCATTTTCCTCTAAAATCACTGCTGTTTCCCAGAGGAGCACTTGAGTCATTACCAATCCTTGCATTTCCTCTCAGCCAGGAAGGGTTGAAGGGGTTTCAGGAAGAGAATGCTTTAGAAGGAGATGTCTGCCTTCCCTTGCCATGCCCTGTTGCAAACAGACACTGAGACTCCTGCCAAAAAGCTGCTGCCTGTAGAAAATAATGTGCAAGGGAAAAAGAAGATGGGATGTGAGTGCATGGCAGGAGAGGGCATGATTTCAGGTGGGAATGGATGCCTGATGATTTTGATACCATGTACAATAAAGCAGATGCTTGTGGCAGCACTGATGGTGAGCTAGGAAGTGTGTTTCCTAGCCATGGTTGTTACATGGCATCACTGGAGCAAGTTGCAGGTCATAACTTTTAATCTGGGTTTTGTTGTGGTTGATACTCCTGTCCTACTTGCCTTCTTGTTATTGCAGGGCTTTTGAAGGGGATGGGGCTTTTATTCTCCTGGAGTATTTTGTGTCCTTTCTCCTGTTTCTGG
This sequence comes from Mystacornis crossleyi, assembly GCA_013400655.1. Classification (NCBI taxonomy): domain Eukaryota; kingdom Metazoa; phylum Chordata; class Aves; order Passeriformes; family Timaliidae; genus Mystacornis; species Mystacornis crossleyi. Next base: position 89,800 of record VYZQ01045720.1, on the reverse strand, counting down.
CATCTTCTTCCCCTGTGCCGCCCCAGCCCAGCCCTTTCATATTCAGCTGTCCCTGCTGGAAGGTGACCAGCCCACCTGAGGTGATCATGGCTGAGGACAGAGCGTGCCATGTATTGAGAACATGCTGACTCCACGTGGGAACTGAATGCTGCGTGTCAGACATCCCAACCCATGGGCCGGAAGGGTGGGGACTCTGGGGCTGCCCTGGAGCTCAGGGTGAACCATGGGGGCCAGCAGGGATATGGGGGAAGAAGAGCACAGGCTTGGTCACAGAGGTAAAACACTCTGTGGTTACTACGAAATGCTTGCTATAGAGGTGGATATTGGGAGTTATTTGGCTAACTGAAGCAAGGGAAGCCTGTCCTGGTGATCTCAGCCCTCTTGTCTTGCCATACTGGGACATGGGAAGGGCTGCTGGGATCAGGTGCTCCCCATCCCCTGCTCAGGATACCTGATGGATGGGTGGATGGACTGCCTGCCAGGCTGCCTGCAGGGCACTCATCCCCTTTTCAGTTGGAGGTGGCAACCCAGGAGCACATGAGAGCTGTGAAATCCAACCCTGTGTTGGGCCAGGCTGCACTTAAGCCCCGTGTAAGCCCTAATTTGAAGGCTTAAAGGGAGCTGAAGTGTGACACAGAGTGCTATGTCTGAGCTTCACCCTTCCTGAGCCGCAGCAGCCTATCAGGAGGGGAACCAAGGGGCAGGACAGCCTCTGCCTTCCCAGCTGCCTTCCAGGCCAGGAGCCTTCAGCTGAACTTCTTGGTTTCAACAGAAGTGTTGGATTTGGTTGGGTTTTAAACTGTAAATACGATAAATCATGACTGGCAGTTCTGACCGCTGTGGCTTGCACTGTATGCCCAAAGAAGTTGTTGCAGTAACAGGCCTGTTCTGACAGTCCAGCAGGTCTCCATATGTCTAGGTATGTTCATCCCTGTAGTTCTGCCCCTGATAACTGCTTTTCATCTCCCCAGCCTGGTCACTGCTTCTCTTTGCAAGCTGGTAGCAGGTAACAGCACCCCTGTGCCAGGCTCCTAAAGGCCACACAGCCATTGTGGTGGGCCTCTGTCAGGGGAGCCCGCTACTTCACTCTCATGCTTGTGTCCCCTTCTCCCCATGCTTGCTGTCTGCTAAGTGACCCCTTCTATCTGGTGCCCCCTGGGGGGATGTGTGGCTCCCCACACTGCTGGCGTGGGTGAGCTGCCCAGCACAAGGTTAGTTACAGCAGGCTGATTTCTTCCTTTTTCATTTGCAGCTGTTGTGCTTGTTTATTTATTTGTGCCAATTGTTGTTACTTTCACTTAGGGTCACTTCAGCAAGGCATGTCTTCATTTATTTCAGAGCCTGGTCACTGGTCATAGTTTTAAGAAGGCCACAGAGTGTGCGGTGCTACACATGGGCTTGGGAGGGGGATTCTGACAAGGGGCATATCTGTGTCCCAATAGCTTCTGAAGGTGCCCCCCAGCATCGTGCCTGCTGTATTGCCGAGAAGCACAGGCGTGCATCTGTGTGTCCATACAGACCTGTGTCTGCAGATGTCCCTGGGAGTGTCCTGTGACATTGTGTCCCCTTCCTCTCCCAGCCAGGGCTGTGGGACTTTGACCAATACACCAGAGAAAACATCACTGGTGTTTTTCAGCCTTTACAAGGAAACAGATTGTTTTTAAGTCAAAGCTAAGACTGTAGCACTTGCTGGAAGCTGGAAGGTAACTGTAAATCCTGGGTCTCATTTGCACAAACACATTTGGTTCCAATCCTTAAGGGCATTTTCCCTTCCCCTGCTTACGCCTTCATTTCAGAAACATGTAAATTTTGTTTGGATTTGTTTTTTTCAAAACACTGCGAAATGTGGGAAGGGGGCTTTTAAATTACAGTTGGCACAGAAGGGATAAGGAGTATTCTGGATGTTCCACTGGGTAGGAACCCATGGATGGTTGTCATTTCGGCTCTGTCAGCAGGAAACACTGAAGAGACTGGATACACCAGGAAAGTAGTAGTGATATTTGCAGTCTCTTACTTTTAAATCTGCTGCTCAGATCAGACCTCTCGGCTTTCTTCTGACCCAGCATGTGAGACCCCACACAGTGGGTCTTGTTTCAGGTGTGAGCCTTATGTGCAGGCTCACATCATTTGATGGATAAATGTCCTGTCATGTGAAGGGGTACAAGCTCTGTCACAAGGCTGCCACAGGAGTGGGAGGTGATGCTGGCTAGTTAGGCTCCTTCCAGGGCAGAGACCTGTAAGATGCCCCTGCTGCTGTGGCCGTCCCCTTTGTGTCAAGGTTCATAGAGCAAAGAAGAGGGGCTTGATTCATGCCCTGAAGATGTGGGAGGTACAGATCTACCCAAGAGCTCAGGACAAGGCAGCGTGGCAGTGATTACCAGGTTCACTGAGGGTCACCAGTGATGGCACATTTATACTGCTGAAGGCTTTACCCCCTAGCAAAGGTTTTGTTCACGTTCACTGGCTGCTTACTAGCTCTCAGAATTGTTAAAAAGAGCAGCAAACCAGCTAAGACAGCCTGCAGGGCGAAGATGAGGCTGGGATACCCTGGTGTGGTTCTGGGGAGGCAGGAAGACCATGCTGGCAAGGACGCGTGGTGGGAGCTCCACACCAACATGGGTCATGCAGTGTGCACTTCGTGCTCTGTTTCCAGAACTGCCAGGTCGGTGTCTTTGCCCTGCCCTGGCTCCCTAGGAGGAAAGAACCAACGGAGATTTGGTGGCTTGTCTGCCCAGAGACTGGCTGCTGTAGGGAACCACCCCAGCTGCCATGACTGTTGGCAGAGAAGAGGGAGAGGTTTGTGTCCTCTCCCGCCTTTTAGCCAGAAGGAATGCATGTGCTTGCGGGCTTGTGCATGCTCTCTTGCCATGCTGATGGGTTTCATGACACGACTTTTAGCACCTGAGGATAGGTGTGAAAAGGGAGGAGGTAGAGAAGTAGGAGGTGGAGGTGGTGTGAGTTAATACAAGACCCAGTGGGAAGCAGCAGCAGGCAGTATTATTTCTGTGTTTTGAGCCAAAACTTTCTCTCTCTCTCTCTCACTCATTAAATTACAACTAATGCAAGTAGCATTGTGAAGGAGGAATTTGGGAACTGTCGTTCATCATCCAATCGCTTGTAACAAATGTGCTGCTCAGTGCCATAGCCCATAGCCTCGCTGAGAAGTAATTCACTTGGTATTTGCAGGCATGACATGCATGCCATAAGAATTCCACTGCTAGCATTATGCCAGCATTAGTGAGAGGATATGAAAATAAATGATGAGCTATTGTTTTTCATTATTAAGTCCAGGCTTTTCGCTCATCTTGCTTTTTTCCTCCCTCCATCTGTGAAAGGAGGGGCCTCTCTGTTCTTTTCACTTTCAAAGCAGGCAGGTTGTGCCCTCACTCATCCCAGATCCCCCATCTCCCTTCCAGATCAGCACCCTTTTGCTGCGCCCTCCACCTGTCTCCTCCTGGGTTTGGAGATCAGCTGCAGCAGTCCTTTAAATTGCTGTAGGGTATTACCACAGAATGATATGACATCAGAGGGGACCTCCGTATTTTGTTATGGGACTACAGAACTGCTTTGCCCTCACCATCCCTCCAGGGGACCAAGCCATGCTCTTCATGGTTGCACTGGCAGGTTCAGACTTTGGTACGGGGTCAGCAATTTGGTACTTTGAGGTCAACCACAAGCCTTAAGTAACTTCTGTTATTAACAAAGAGGGAGAACTCTTCAGGCAGCTGTCAATCTGCATGTGCAGGAGCAGAGCTGAGCAGCCTCTGTCAGGGTCTGCTGGCAGTGGCCAGGGCTTAAAAGAAGTCAGAACGAGGGGGATCTGTGACCCATAGTTGTGAGAGGCATCCCTGTCCATTCCAGTGGCCTCTCCTGTGTTTCCTGCAGAGCTCTGTAAGTGCAAAGGACTTTAACATTACAGGGGAGTGAGACACCTAAGTGTTATTTATCCCTGTTTTCCAGTGGAGGTGACCAAAGAAGAAAGCATAGCATTTTCAGAGATGACCCCTGTTTCTGGGATCATCAGTTCATGGGGCTTGTTTAAGCTGTCACACAAACACCCACCTGTGCAAAATAAAAGACTTTTTGGAAAACTGGGCTTAAATATCCGAATGAAATCCCTGAACTGAGTCAGTACCAGCAATATACAGGACTCCTCTGCTCATAATCCTATTCTTAATCAACTAACCCAGGCAGCCTTTCAGGTCAGTGAGTTGCTGCTCACTCCAGTAGCCCCAGCCCACACTGGCTGTTCAGCAGAAGGCCTGGCTGAGGTGAAGGCAGATGGCAGGGTAAGAGCTTGTACTGATCCTACTGCTATTAACTCTACCACTCCTCTGCACAGCAAGCTGCTCCCTTTGAACATCAGCAGAAACGATTTTAAAAGCCCTGCGGCCCAGCCTTGTGTGACAGAATAGCTAATTTTGTCAGGAAAAAAGATACCTTGGCAAACTTTTGAGTGGAAGCTGTCAGGGGTAACCTCAAGATGCTGGAAGAAGCAGCCATAGGCTTTGAGGAAGAGCAGCAGCCAGCTGCAGGTGTCATGTTCCTACCTGAGAGGGGACACGTGAAAGCCAATGCTTTTTTCAGCCGTCTTCTTTATTCATGCTCTCACAGGAGCAGCGTAAACACCGGAGCGTTCTGTGACGTTGCTTTGCACGTAGTCGGGGTTATGAAATCCAAAGCTGCTGGGTCGCTGTACTTGTCCCACCCCACGCCGTGCTACCAGCACACTCTGGCACACAGTGACCTCCGCTACGTTGTGGTTGTCCAGCTGTAGCCATGACCTGTGGGTCTCCTAAAATGTCTCTGGCCAAGTGACTCGCCCCCCACCCCATCTGCACTCACTGACATGCATGCAGACACACACACAGTGCACAGCCTTCACCACCCCTAGCACGTGTGGCTCTCGACAGGTCACTTGAGGGCAGCTGCAGTGTCCCACGTCTTGGAAACAGGGAGGATGTGTTCCTTTGCCTGAGCTCCTCCACACAGCCCTCTCACAGCCCTTGCAGTGATTGCCAAAGTCCTTTCCACTGGGAAGCAACACCTGCATTTGATTCTTCTTGAATTTTGCAATATATATAAGTGGGGTGGTGGTGGCACTGGGCTTGAAGCCATCAACTCATATTTACTTGTGATCTAAGACAGTGATTTCTGTTCAGACCTCAAAGGGCAAGCTGCTGTGTGATTTAAGGTCGTGCTACCAGCAGGAGCATATGACCTCATCGTATGAAAAAGCAGGAGAAGATTAGCAAAGAAGTTTCTAAGGTACACAAATGTCCATGGGATAAAAAAAAGAAATACATTAACAGGAGAGTCAGTCTGTCTGTGTAAGAGAAGGCTGGGGAAATGACTAATATGTGAAGTTTGATTCAGATGTTCCTTCTTTGATTCAGATGTTCCCTCTTTGATTCAGGCCCCCTCCTTTGCTTTCTCTACCCCCTACCTCGCCTTGGATTTTTCTGCCTTTCAGAAGAGAACGAGCGAGGGAGAGTGGAAGGACTCAGTGAGGAAGGAGTTAAGGGAATGCTCACTGGGGATTATAAAACAGCCAGGCACTTGGAAACAGTTAAGAAGAGAGAAACAGATCTGCCAGGAGGGAGTGTGGCACTGGAGCCGGTGGTTTATTTTCATGCCTCCCTACACAGCAATGCAGAAGGCTCTCCTACAATGGGGATGGAGGTAAGGGTGGCAGGAGCGGGGTCAGTGCTGGGGTGAGGGTGTCAAGGTTAAATGGGAAATAAACTTCTCCAGCACCAAGTTCACCAGTCTTCCCACTGATCCTTATTGATGTGCTCTGCTCTGGATGTGGGTTTGTTCCCTGAGTGGGTGGCAGCAGATAGCATCTACCACGGCCTGAGGGCATGGCCTTGCCCTGGGGGCAAGACATCCTCTTTGCATGTTGGACAGAAGGAAGAGTGGTCTGTGTGCTCTTGGCATCACCCTGGAAAGGTGGACACAACAAACTTGCTGTGTGCTCAAGTGCAGCGCCGAGATCACAGTGTGGGCAGGTCTGTGGGTATGCCTACGTGAGCATGAGCTGCAGGCGAGGTCTTCTGTGAGCGTGGCTGGGGGTGGGCAGCTTGTGCAAGCCCCCCTGGCCAGGAGGAGCCTTCTGTCATGCTCTGATGAGGTGGCTTTGAGTCACGAGGAGCTGTTTTTTCACTCACCCCGTATTCGTGCCTCAGAAGCCCAGCTGAGGCCTTCTGCACATCATGTCAGGCACCAGGCTCCGTAATGGGGGCAGAGACTCTTGGTCCTGGGAAGGAAAGGCCAATGCAGGCACCTGAAGGCAATGTCACCCGACAGACAGGTGACTGACGGGGCTGCAAAGAGAAGCCAGGTGGCTTCAGGCTTCCTCCATTGTGTTCTCCATGTGCCTGTGCTTGGGGCAGGACCTAACTTCTTCCTAGTTTGAGGGACACTGCTACTGTAATGGTGAATTATGGAGTGACCTGAAAGCAGGCCCTGCCATCACCTCCTGGCTCTTCGGCTCTGTGCATGAAAAACGGTGGCATTTACAGCCTCCTGGCAGCGGGAGCTTTCAGGGAGTGACCTGTCACCCTTACAGTGACCACAGGGAGAACTGCGTGTGTGCAACGCTGAGATCCATTTTTCTTGAGGAAAAAAAACAGATGCAACTATTAAAACCAAAGTGTGTGGAGAGAGGGTTAGTCACTCTGCAAGTGTCAGGGGCTTGTGAGGAAATAGCAGGAGTTTGCTGACTAATGCTGATGATGCTCAAGGAGTAAATGAGAAATACAGAGGGAAAACCCTCTGTTTCTGAATTTGGAAGAGAAAAAAAAAAATTGAGGGGGGAAAAAAACAGGAAGGAAGATGTACAGAGTTACTAATCAGCCCCCAAAGTCTCTGACCTATATCTTCCTCCTTTCTCTGGAGCCATTCTTGAAATGAAAAATTAATAGAGAACAACCAGGTTTTACCTCCAGGGTACCCTTTCGGGCTGCCATGTACTACAGGCTGAGACCAGTGGATAGGACTTTGGAGTCCCTCAGCATGATGCAGAAAGCAGAGTAGTCTCCGTCCAGAATGTTGCAGGGATGTCCGGAGAGACTGAAAGCGAGAAGGTAATCTCCTCTCTGGGAAGGATGGTCTCTGGCTTCAGGAAAAGGATGTTGAGCTGACACACTAGGTTAAAGCAGACCAAGAAAGAGGGATAGTCCTTGAAGTTACTGTAACTTTAGCAGGGGAAATGGAAGTGAGAAGGGAAAAAAAAGTGTATCAGGTCATTAGTCCTCTGAGGGCGAAGTTCATTCTGTCTACAGAATATTCCTCCCTCTCTTCCCATTTTTAGTTTTTTAATGAGGAAAGAGAATCCTTACTTGAGCACCTAAAACCTAGGGTTGTGGGCCAGGAGGTTTCATTTCCCAGTTCTGATGCTGCCCTGCTCTTTAAGCTTGAGCAAGTCACTTTACTTTCTTCTGGCTCCATTTTTAGCTCTATAGGATGTGGATTGTGATACCTTTTGCAAAATATTTTCAAACCTATTGAGTATAGGAAGGGCTGTGGGTTCTGAGGTGAGGAGGGCCTGGGCATTGTGTGTCATGTGCTGTGTGTTGTGCAGGAGGAGGAGGGCTGATGCTGTGGGGTTTTTGTCTGAACTGGAATTGGCTCTGTGTCTGCAAAACATGCCCACAGCTTTGGGCACTGCCGGATTCTCCCTCCCACGTGACATGGGAGGGATGGAACCATGGAGCTGTGGAGTGCTGTGGGAAGAGGTGTTATCACCCACTGTGGCAGCAGGGCTAGTTTTGAGGGGATTTGAACATATATGAAAATCTGGGCCTTTACGATCTCCTTATGTTGGATGACCTCAACTTAGGTGCCCAAGATTACTAGCTCTATTTTATGTATAGGTCTGGATGCATCATGTTGTCTTTGTTGTGGTCCTTCAGAGCCTATCTCCTTAGATCTTTGCAAGATACCTCACTATACTGCTGTCTTCTGTGATAAATATCCTCCATAACCCTGAAGGGCCAGAAGCTGAGCCATCCAGGCTGTCTCTGTGTGGACTTCTGCCTCTTCAATATTAGGATGCCTTATGCAGCTTGAGAAACTAGGTTATATAGCAGCTTTAATGGGGCTTTTTCCAGACACTGATTGACCTGATTCCTCAGAACAGCTGTTTTATTTATTAAGCAAAATAGGAGAAAAAGAATGCATCTCCTACATAAATTTGTTTAATTGTGGAGTACGTTTAAACTTTTTTTTTTTCATAAATTGATATGGTGCTCTTACTTGATATTGATTTTGTAGATATTAATTTATGCACTAGGAATGAGGAAGATTTGCCTCTCCATCTAATCCTATTTCTAGAGAGAGATTTACTTAATGTACAGTGTAATTTGTCTAATGTGCAACTTTGTATGTAGAATGTACCCAGATTCAGCAGAAACAGTGGGTATAATAGAAGAGAGCACTGTAGTGCAGTGCTGTAAATCCCTCTGTAATTAAAAATACTAAATTAGTCAAAGTTAGTGCAGTCAGGAGACATCACTAGCTCAAAAGCAGGGATATACGGTGAGAGTTTTCAGTGCAGGACAGAGAAATTGGCTCTGTGTTCCTCTGTGTGGATATGGTATGTGTCGAGGGAAGGAACTGTTCATAACACCATTTCATTTGCCAGGAATACAGCTTGGGTGGCAAAGAGGAATTGTCGGGAGTTATCCTAGGGTTGTCCTTGTATGTTCCCGAGGTGATGGAGGAGCCTGTTCTGCCAGCTCCCACACTATCTCACACTGTTGTCCAGTGTCCTCTGTGTGTGTGTGTCTGTGAGTCTGTGTCTGTGTGTCCTGAGTCCTGTGCACAGTTGCAAGGTTGGATTTTACTCTCCTACAGAAGTGTCTCTAAAATTACTTTATTGCTCTGAAGAAGGCTGGCATCAGCAGTTGGTTGAATTATTCCCACCCCCCCACCGTCTGTCTTTTTGTCTGTCTGTCTTTCTTTCCTGGTGTTAGCACAGATAAATCACTGCCTGAAATTTTCAGATGGACTTTTTTTTCTTATAGGAATTTGTGAATCTCCCTGAAAATAATCAGGGGAAGGATAAGTTTATACCAGTGTAAGATTCACTACCTCTGAGTACTGTCCGTCTGCCTGTCCTATATCCAGCTTATGACCAGTGGTGCCTGCAGTGCCTGACACTTGCTTTCTCTTTCCGAGAGAACAGGAGGAAAGGTGGGGCTTATGCTCTAAGCAAAAGTCGCTATTTGGAATTGAGTAACAAGACTTTGTTGTGCATTAAAGTTAAAAATAAATTGATCTTGTTTATCTGAACAGAACCAGGATGTAAAATAAAGTTCTAGTTACAGTTTCCATTTCAGTTTGGCTTGATTCTGTTAGTGTAACATCTGACCTGTGTGGTTTCTTCCAACAACCGAGACGAGAAAGAAAAGTGTATGCTATGGCAATGACCTGCTGTTGAGGCCATCCAACAGCTTCCCTATTTTAAGACCTTCATTTTTAGTTGTTCACAACTTCACTAAACTTAAACTGTCTGGGCAGAAATTTTCCATCCCAGCTACCTGCCTCAGAATGTATATTTAGAAAACAGCTCTCTTATACCTCTCTTGAATTTTTTGATGCATGTTAAATGTAATAAATGTACAAAGAAATGAGAAAGCAAACCTCCACACTAACAACCCAGTAAAATTTGAATGGTATATATGTCAAGGATACCACTTCTTCTATCTCCAAGAGCATCAGCCCAAAAAAATGCTTGTCACCATAGCCTCAGCTGGCAAAACATATTTCTGAAGGATTTGTACCTAAGAGTTTCAACTGAGCATTTAAAATTAGTGGAAGCTTTTCACAGTAATATCTCTCTGCTTTGGTTCCCTGCCCATGACATATGGATAATACAGTGTCTTACTTTAAAAGGGCAGTGTGAAAATACATTCCTTTTTGTTTGTGAAACATTCAGTTACTCTAATGATGTGTACTGTAGGAAAGGCCATGATTAAATTACTAATTCCATCTGCAGGGCAGAGTGTGGCAGGTCTGCAGTAAACAAGGCTCGGGGACACACCTCCAACGGTGCCAAGAAGATGAAATAGTGGCTGGGTGCTCGCTAGGTGAGCACCCCGGATCCTGCTGCACTGGGTGAGGCCAAGGTCCGGTGGAAAAGTAGCCTGTGATTATGTGATTAACAGCTCTGCCATGGTGTACAGGCAAGAAAGAGGGTCGAAGGTTGCACAGGCGACCATAAAGCAGAGTTTTTCTAAGCCTTGTGTTCTTGGTTTGCAGCTTTAAATAGTCTTGCTTTCACCTTCCTCTGTTTTCTGTGTAGTTGTTTGGTCATGCAGAGTGGGAATGAGGAACAATAAACAGCTGTTGCTCCTGGGAGAAGAGACAGGAAAGCGCTTGGTGCCGTTTGTCATCAGAGAGGGAAATTCTTGGTGAAGCCTTCTATCCAGATATTCCGTGTAGGAGCAAGTGTGACCCTCAAGATAGAAGTTCAGGGCTGGAGGAAAAAAGTAAATGAACTGAGATGTCTTTTTTCCCTTATGATAACTGTCTGTTTTTCTCTAATAATGCTCTGTACCATTAAACAGCAATGCCACAAACCAACAGACTGGCAAGTTATTTTAAGAAAGAACAAGATCATGCTATTGCTTTTTCTTTGGGTCTTGTGGGAAGACGTTTCCCGGTTTTACCCTGCGTACTCCCAGCTCTGGTTGCTCCCTCTCCCAGATCCTGCCCTGTGAAAGTCCCAAATGGTACACTCATGAGACCATAATCTTTAAGCTTGGGAAAATGATCCAGCCCTGACTCACAGGCAGAATCAACCCCAAATCCCTCTGCCTTTGTTCAATTTGTTACCTTTTGTTTTTCTTCCATTTGTGTTCTACCCTCAGGTAGAAGGAAGCAGTGCTGCCCACAGCCTGTTCAGAGTTGTATGTGGGCAGCAGCAGGGGAGGAGAAGGCTCCGGTTGAAGGTTTAGAGATAATAGAGATAGAGACAGTGCAATAGAGATCGCAATAATGTCACCACTGAGCAAGCCCTGGGGTGGCTGCAGTGCACACCTCAGTGGAAGTTTGCCCTTGTTACAGTAGTGTTGGCTCTTTCTTCTGCACTAACTTGGAATGGGAGTAAGCCTGTCACTGCAATCCTGCCGAGGAGTTGGGCGTGGAGAGCAAAGGTTGCCATCAGCTGGGAGCTACGAGATACAAAGTCACTGTATAGATACAGTGACTTTAAAGGGTTACATACTCACTGAGCTGTTTTTAAGTTGAGGAAAGTTGCTCATTCTCTGCCTACATTATGAGTCAAACTAGGATGCACATTTTCTTGAAATCCCTAAACCCTAAAGCCTGTGCACAAGAGCCTCTTCTTGATGTGGTTTTCATAATTGATGTTTGGCTATTTCACAGTTGCTTTTCCCCATGGAATTTCTCTTAAAAATGCCCTATATTTCTTTTTTATTTTGACTGTGCATGGCAAGTTTATATTTCAGAAAAAATATTCAAGCATGATTTTCTGTAAAGCTAGGCTATCATTAGGGTACTTTGGGGAGGGAATTGCTTATTATTTGTGATGTCCCCTGAGAAGGTGATAACTGAAGTCCTACCAGTATTTCCCCTTCTTCTGCATGTGAATTTTCAGAAAGGTTTGTCAAGACAGACATCAGTTTACCAGCACTGGCTGGTTATTACAGTTGTTCAAGCATTAAGGAATTGTGTTTTAGCAAGTAACAGTACTCCATCCCTTCCTTTCTTCCTTCCTTCCTTCCTTCCTTCCTTCCTTCCTTCCTTCCTTCCTTCCCTCCTTCCTTCTCTCAGGATGTGCCACTTGTTTAATAACCCTTGCTAAGGGGTGGAAAGTGTCTCACCCATAAGGTGCCTGTGTCCTCCCTCCCGCTCCACTCCACAGAGCTCAGGGATGCCACAGCCTGAAGATGTTCTGTGAGGCAGGAGGTGAGGTAGTGAAGACAACATCCCCCTCTGAAGATCTTGTACACTTTAGAACATGGGATGCATTACTCCATTTCTGACCTCTGAAAGTGACTTGTTTTCATCTCTGACCTCATGAAAACCTCTTTGCCCCTTTGCCTGTCAGCCGGCAGAGTTCAGAGTTAGACAGAGCACATAAGGCAGGGTAGATGGGATTGCTTTTCTTTCCAAAAAAGAGTACAAGGCAACACGAGCACTTGTTTTAATTTATTCCTGCTCTGGGGTGTAATTACAACCTCTGAATTTTGGTTTGAATGTGGAAGGGGATGTGGTTGAATGGAGTTAGGATTTTTTTCAAATTGCATTAATACATGACCTATATGAAAAACAACCACCCTCACATAGGAATGCAGGACAGAAACAAAATGACGATTCTTTCAGTACTTCGTGGGACCTTTTTCCCATTTGCCTAGAGAGAACTCTGTTTATCGTATATATATTTATTTATACTTCTTTGAGAAAACTGTAATTGTCCGATGTTTATATATACTTCCTTCTTTTTCTCCCCTCTTTTTTGTGAAGGCTGTTTACACCCAGACAATGTCTTTGTTTTCAGAGTTCATCTGCTCCTGCTGCTCCTCTTCCAGCTGAAGTCACAATACTCAGTCTGTGACATCACTGTTGGCTGCCGTGACAACGGAGAATTTTCACTCCAGGTGGAGAACGTGCAGCAGCGGCAGCAGCAGTCACTCTGTCAAGAGCAGAGAGCATCTTTTCCTTTGCATACTGCTAGTCATGGAGAACGAAGGGAAGGAAAAATCTGCAAGAAAACCAAATGTAGATTTTCTGAGTGTGCTGCTTGTGGGGTGGGCACAGGTACTGGAGACTTACCTTCCACAGGATTTCTTTTGAAATCAGTCAACAGCAGTTAACTACAGATTATACACCTGTAGAGAAGAACTTGCTTTTTTAAAGGGGAGAGTGCAGGAGAGGGGTTTAATTTAGATTAATATATCGCTTGGATACCTGATTTGTACCCACAAGTTTTATGGAGGTTTTTTGCTTTTATTTCTACACAAACCCCCTTTCAAAAACCAAGGGCAGATGACTAATGCCTTGTTCCTGCTGACGTTTACACATGTAGTGGGCTTTCAGTGCATGAGTTGTCCTGATGAAGTCAGTTAAAGACAATTCATGTGCTTAAACTCAGACACAGGCACATGTGGCAGTAATGTGAGGGTCTAGCCAGCTGTCCTAGGGGAATAGTTGAATAAAGATTTTACAGAATATTTTGTGATGGAGACACTGTCTTGGAAGACACTTGTCACCTGGAAAAGCTGAAGTCTCTGGACTGAATCTGCCAGGTAAAGCAAACAGACTGGCCATAAACCTTTTGTCTGCCTAATTCATCTTGCTTTTGTCTGCCTAATTCATCTTGCAGGTCGTAGCCTTGCAGTTGCTGGTTGGAAGGTAGGGGTGTCTGCAAGTGTTGGAGGGACTGTGGCTTAAGAGGTGACACAGTGAGATCATTAAATAACAGGGAGGAAAACAGGATGGAGAAATGGTCGATATCCCCATTGGCTGTATTGCAATGATACAAGTGAAAAATACATGTACATCCAAAGTGTAGTTATTAGTCACAGGTTCCTGGTATGAAACAGTATGCCCTGATGGCCCACAAGCATGGATGGAGCAGTCGTCCACTCCCAAGGCTGCCCCGAAGGGCAGAGGCAGCATGCAAGTCCCTCAGATGCACTTGTAGCATTATTTCCATGCTTCAGTCTCATGCCTGTACCGAGGACTACAGGAAAACCTTAAGCAAGAAAAGATGCTGCTGTTTCTCCTGCGTAACTTCCCAGGCTGTGTGAGAGAAGCAGCACCTCCACCTGACTAAGTGCACTTGGAGATGTTTTTTTCCAAAAGACCCTGAGCAACCTCTGCAGCCACATCCATCGGTGACCGATGAGCAGTAGCCTTTGCTACAGGTGTTTTCTCTCACTTCCAGCATCCCAGGAAAAGCAGGCATTTGCCTGATCAGGGTCCAGTTTCCAAGTTAGAAGAAGCTGCATGTGTCCTGCTTTCCCCTGGCCCCCTACTACAACTCTGCTGAAGCATTTCTGAGTTGTCACAAGTCAGAAGAGTGTATGTTTTTCTGGCAAGCCCGGTAGTATAACTGCACTGGCAGCCTCAGGAGAGTGCCTTTTACCTACATCTGTGTTTTGGGATGTCTTAGGGTGGGTTGTTTGTTTGTTTGTTTGTTTGTTTGTTTGTTTTAGCAGGGCTGCACGCACTGGGTTGCTGTTGTGGCAGTCCATATGATTCATGTCTTGCGCAGTCTGACAGGTTTATTGTAGCTCGAGTGTGCTGAGCTGAGCGCTGCGGCTGCTGCTCTGTTCATGGCTGGTGCCAGGCCAGCCCGTGGGGCTGGTGCAGAGTTGTTTGCAAGTGCCAGGACACAGAAGGTGATGTGCTTGGGAGGGCCACTCAAGCGAGCTCCTTGCCTTAGCTTTGTGAAGTGGAGAGGACATGAGAATACTTGCTTGGCCTTTATTTTTTAAAACTCCTCCAGGAATAGCATGTTCTTTGAAGCAGGCAGAGCAGAAAGCAGGAGGGTCAGTTCTGGGATCTAGTGGTGCTGTCAGGATCCAGTTTCACATTTATTTTCTGTCTGTGCAGAGCATGGAATAAGTTAACATATCAACAGCTTGGAGTCTCTACCTCTGAGCCTTTAAAAGACTAAATAATACCAAGTTCTTAGGAACTCTGGGATCAAAACCCCATGGATTTTAAGTACTTGAATAGCTTGTGAATATTTTTACTTGAATTTCACTTAAACCTGTTTTTGACTCCAGTTTATACCAGTTATAGCTGCTCCTGTCTGACGTCTATCTTCCTTAAGGCTCAAGCATTACTCTGTCTTGTGGACTTCGTCATTCACTGATGCCCACCTGACCTTTCAGCTCTTTTTTTCCCCTTTGTTTTTAAATGAGGGTTTTTTTGGCAAAGGAAGTAGGAGTGAAGGTGCAGAGGGCTGGGAGCAGAGGCACAGCAAGGTGAATACATCATGGCCTTGCTGAAACCCAGGGATGAGCTGGCGGGAAGGATCAAGGCAAAACGGGAGTGACATCATTAGTTGGGAAATTCTGAGCAGTTTCATGAAAACCTGTTCGGTGCCGTGTAGTCCCTGGGTGCCATTTGCTGGCACTTGGCCAGGTGAAAGGAGTGTCATTGGGAACCTCGAGCCAGTGGATTTTCTGGGTGAGCCACAGAGGGACCTGTACTACTGATGTGCCACACGCGCTGTCCCTGCAACCCCCTGGTGCTTCAGGGTCCTCCGTGCTTGGCTCAGCTGTAGCTTGTGGCACAAGGTTTGCAGGGTGAGGGCTGTGCAGGGACAGAGCTCCCTGAGCAGCTGTGCAGTGCGACCCAGCCCCTGCAAATCGGGGTTGTTGTTCCATGACAGCACAGAGAAAACAACTGTCCTGAATTCACTCGTCAAATTTTTGTAATCGCCGTAAAAAACCTGCTGGGTAAATACATTTTCTGTGCCCAAAACCAACTACCCCACTTCCTTTTGTTCTGCAGATAATAGACATAAAAATGAAATATGGACTTCTGTTCTTAAAAGGTCACAGTTATTTGGTTGTCAGGGAGATTGCATATCGAAATAGGTCTTGTTGAGATTTGATGATACGCTAAAGGAATTGAATAAATTGGGACTTTGGTTCATGGAATTTGGAAAATGGGCTAGGAATATCTCGTGATCTGGAAGACGGAGATGGCCATCCCTTTTTCCTAATGCCACTGGAATGGGGAAACTGGATGGAGAAGGGCTTTGTGTCAGGTGCAGAACCAGTGGTCATAGAATCATTAAGGCTGTAAAAGACTTCCAAGATCCTTGAGTCCAGCCTTTGACTGAACACCACCCTGCCAACTAAACCATAGCACTAAATGCCATTCCAGTAGTTTCTTGAACGCTTCTAGGGATCATGACTCCACCTCTTTCCTGGGCAGCCCATTCTAATGCTTAACCACCCCTTCGGGAAAAACATTCTTCCTGACATCCAGCCTGAACCTGCCCTGGCACAACTTGAGGCCATTTTCTTTTGTCCTGCAGCTAGCTGCCTGGGAGAAGAGACTGACCTCCTCCTCATGTGCTACAACTTCCTTTCAGGTAGCTGTAGTGAGTAATGAAGTAACCCCTGAACCTCCTCTTCTCCAGACTAAACAACCCCAGCTCCCTCAGCTGCTCCTCATAGGACTTATTCTCAGACCCTCCACCAGCTCCGCTGCCCTTCTCTGGACATGCTGCAGCACCTCAACGTCTTTCTTGTAGTGAGGGGCCCAGAACTGAACACAGGATTTGAGGTGCACCCTCACCAATGCCAGGTGCAGAGGGGCAGTCCCTGCCCTGGTCCTGCTGGCCACACTGTTTCTGATCTGGATGCCACTGGACTTCGTAGCCACCTACACCCGCTGCTGGCTCATGTTCAGCTGCCAATCGACCAGCACCCCCAGGTCCTTTTCCACTGGGCTGCTTTCTGGCCGTGTTTGTCAGCTCTTGTTTTGCATTGTCCTAGTTTCATTTAAGGCATTCTTCTGCCTGGCTCAGAGTAACAGCTCATAGTGTCCGTGATCTCCAACCCTTTCTGCCTAATGCATGCTTGGTTGCTAGGGGTGCTGCCGTCATCCACATTTTAGTTGTGGATGTGATGACCACACATTTTATATTGCTTTCCAAGATTTGGCTGGATGACTCAGCTGGTCCTCTGGTGACTCATTTCAGTCTCCCATGAGCCCAGGAAGGACTAAAGAGGGAAGCATGGCTATTTTCAGATTCGAAAAATGACCAAAATCAAGGACTGTGTCCACAAAGGAGTACTGCAAACATCAAATTAATTGGGCATTTATACTGGGTAAACTTGCTGCTTCCCACTGAAATTCTTTCCACAGTTATTGTGCTTCTGCTGAATCTAGTTTTCAGTCTCTTTTTACTTTTCATCCATATGGATGTTGGAAAGCTCTCAGTGTGTTTTGAGTACATAAGGTCTGATGAAAGTTCGCAGGACTTTTGGTACTAAATTCCCCTGGCTGTTTTTTTTGTTGTTGTTGTTGTTGTTGTTTTGGGGTTGTTTTTTATGACAGTTTCCCCCTCTCATTTGCTCTGCTCTGAGTGTCACAATTTTTCTAGCAAAACCCATAGGTCCACCCCAGGCCATTTTACTCCTAGTCATTCCTATGACTATGGCAAAGGTAAATGCCAAGTGTTCTCCTGGACCTCCTGAAAGCTCTTGTGATTTCACACAGATTGTTACTAATCTGTTTTTTCTGGAACCTGTGGAAACAGTGGTGTATTTGCTCCTTGTGAGAAAATCATACAAAGCTTATTTTCCCAGAAACTCTTCTTTCCCCCATGACTCAGTTTGGCCAGACTTCCCTTACATCGTTAGTCAAAACCCATAGGTGTGACTGTGGACAGCTTGGCTGTGACATCACCGGCACATTGGTGATTCTGAACTCATTGTCCCACTGTATCTAAGCTGAATCCTTTCATTTCATTGCGTAGGAAAAGGAAAGAATTGAATGTTCTGAGTTGAAAGCACATGGCTGGAAAACAGTTGCAGCAGTGCCAAAAAGATGCTTATGAAGAGATGGGGCAAGTGGCTGCATGCTGCTGGAAGCACAAAGCGACATGTCAGCTCTTAAATGTAGGATCAGGAATGAGAAGAAGGCTTGACAGCCCCTTTAGCTAGTCTGTCATCTGCAGCCATCTCTCCTTTCTGCTGTGGATTTTTGGTTGTGCAGGTTTGGTTTCAGCTGTCGGTGCCATACCCACGAGTGCCGCACAGCAGTTACTCATGGTCAGCATTGAGTGAGAGCACTTGTCCAGGGCGTGAGGTGTGCTCTGGTGCCCAGGTCTCTGCAGGGCACTGTGCAGGGTCTTGAAAGCACTGAGTGATCTGGAGCAGAGTTACACCAAGGGAGTGTTTATTGTCCAGGCTGGCTGTGGGGTCCCCCGGTCCACCCCGTCTCAGTGGTAGCATGCCTCAGGCCGCACTGCAGAAAGCACTTGGCCTGCGTCACACTGGATCTCCATGTTTAGCTTCCCTCCTCTTCTGTCATGCTCTAATTTTGACAGTGCAAGAAGCCCAGCAGCCATGGTGTTAAGCACTGCAGAGCTGAGTAAATAAATATGTCAATAAATAATCATATCCTGCACAAAAGAGCAACCTGGGGGAGAGACTGATGGTAGCCAGGGAGTTCTGCTGATACAGGTGGAGATTTTTATTGTTTTGTTTCTCCTAATGACTTCCCTTGGACTGATTTCTTTTCTTTTAGAGCTTTGAGGGGGAGTAGACTGTTAGTGCTGTCCCTGAGCTTCTTCATCACACACAGGGGCCTTATATCCTCCTTTCTCAAGTAGATAGCCTTTCCTGAGCTTCTGGATGTTTACTCTTCAAGGCTCTGAAATCCTTTATGTCATTTATCCCCATGCCTAAATCAGGGTTTTTTTCTGTGTAAGCAAGAGCTTTGTACATCACCTAGGCTGTCCTTCCTTGGCCAAATAGGCCTCTTCTCTGCACGCTGATCTGGCCCCTGTCCTATTAGACCTTGCTTAAAAATAAACTTGCTGTGAAGACAGTGGGAGATCAGGTGTGCACCAGCCCCAGCAAGCCAGCCAACAATGAGGCAGGCAGGTGTCCAGAGGCACTTCTGTGGGATTGCTTGGGGTAGCATCACTCATTTCTTTTGGAGATTATGAGATTCAGTGCCTTCATGGGTCATCTGGCTGTGCAAGTGTTTGCATGTCTGTGTGTGCCTGAGCGTGACCACGTGTTTTGTATGACAGAGGTCAGTACAACCCCAAATATAGCAAACAGAATCATTGGTTCCCACACACAAACCTGTCAGCACACCGTGTTCTCGTGGAAACTTCAGCAGCTCCCTGTCACCGTGGTCTCATACAAGAGTCACTCACCAGTCTCAAAGGTGAATGGACCAAGAGAGACAGTTGTTTCGGGGAGAAGTGAGTCCACATCCAAATCCTGCACCCTGTGTCTCCATGGTGGTTTTTGCTTTGGGCCAGCTGGCTCAGTCCCGCTGTGCCTGTTCTGGTCCCAGCTCATGGCCTGTTTCACATCATGCATTTCTGGGTTTATAGCCCTACTTTAGAATGCAAACCAAACGCCACAGGTGACAGCAAGAAAAGGTTTTTGACTGTTTGGCCGTAACTTTTGGGATGTTTTCTTGGCCTAAGTGATGAGGAAGATAAAGTCTGGAAGACAGGGTGAAAAATGCTCAAGGTGTGTTTCCTTGAGGAACTGAAGGCTTTTCTCTGTGCAGGTGGGGTGTGTGTTTGTGGCATGATGTGAAAACAGTTTTTTTACAGAATTGNGGCCATCGCTGCAGCAAAAGGGAGAGTGCCTTACAGCCCCAGCAGCCGTCACTGCGGTCTGATTCCTATTACTTGTTACTGCCTTAGTTATTGTTGTTTTTTTTTTTGCTTTGCCTTGTTGTACATATATATATATAAGAAAAGACCTGTTATTCCTATTTCTGATATATTTGCCTGAAAGCCCTTCATTTTCAAAATTATAATAGTTCGGGAGGAAGGGGGTTACATTTTTCCATTCCGGGGTGGGAGGGGGACTCCTGCCTTCCTTAGCAGACACCTGTCCAAACCAGGACAGGAGGTCAGCTGATCAACCTGCAGTATCCTTTCTCTTCATGTCCTAAAACACCCCATAGCGTATATAACACTACAACATTCTCAATGTTTGAGAGTGCTGTAGGTCCTGTGTTTGGTCATTCTTACATGAAAGTGGTATGTGGCTCTCAAGAGGTCAACAAATCAGTCTGTCTCAATTTTCTGCTTTGGCAGAGCCCTGTGCCCAGCTTCCCCACCTTTCTCCTTGCACCTTCATCTTTCTTTGCAGCCCAGATCCTGTGTATTCCATCCAGACCTCACCAGGGGCTTGTTTCTCTCCAACAGGTCTGTATCCTAATGGAAATCAAATGAAGGAAGGGACCTTGTGAATAGGCAAACTGATGTTTTCAGCCCAGCTAGAGCTTGATCTGAGTTTCAGATTTCGTAAACAAAGCAAGGGGTGAATGTAATGCAGTGGCCTCTTTGCAAATAAAACACTTAGGAAAAAAAACCTGTGGGAGTGAGAGGCTCAGCCAGAGACTCCAGTGAGCCTTGCCCATGTCTTGCCTTCACAAGTAGTGTTGTTTCTAACAAGTGAGGTGTGCAAGGTGCCAGGCATTCCCTGTGGTTTCACCACACTTGCAGGCCAGCTGGAGTCATTGACATTACAAAGTTAATATTTACAGGTGGAAAGTCATCCAGGTGGGGAGACAGCCATCGTGGAAAAAGCCAAAATATCCTTTCCACTAGGCAGTTGTGGGAAGCCACAAATATGCCAGTGCTGTGTGGGTAAGGGGGGCACAACCAGAGCAGCAAAGGAAAACTAATTCATTTTGGTTCCTTTTTGAGAGGCCTTGGTGCCCTTTCCCAGGAGCTAAGATAACAGAGGGCCAGGTAGGATGGCCAGTGAAGTCTGGGGTCAGGAAGGTTGAGAAAGTCGCTCTTTGCCCTGTAAGATGGGGTACTGTGGTCACCCCTGCTTGGAAGATGAACAGCGGTGACTTGAGCCACGCTGCCTGGAAAGCAGAGCCATGCCAAGATCATCCTTCCTTCAGTTCTGCTTTCAGGAGGCAGGTCTGTTAGCAGGCAGCAATCAGAGATGGAGCTTGTTGGAATCTAGAAGCTCCTGCCTTATGGACCTGCTTGGAGGTTAAATGTAGGGTTTCAGACATTAAGCTGGACTACAAGGCAAACTGTGGCCAGTTTCACATTTACTGCAGAGACTGTCTTGTACAGGTCTAGAGACGGAGCTTTGGGTGCTGTAGAAATGCCGTGGTTACTGTTTGCTCCACTTTGTGACTGTAGAGGACAGATGGGAAGGAGGAAGGTGGCCAGAACACATATGATGTTGCCAAACAGTCCTACCTAGCACATTGATGTGAGTAAGTGCTTTTGGGCTCATCTGGCTCCATTTTGGCTTCAGGATGAGGAAACATTCCTTGGTAGCTTGTTTTCCCCATCTCCTCTGGCTGTACCCAGTGCTTCAGGAGCTCATTCAAGCATGGCATTGTAGGAGCCTCAGCATGTCATGCCTCATTTTGCGTGGTGCTGTGGGTGTTGCCGCAATCTTCAGCTCTTTAAACAGATGTGGTGCTGCTCGTGGATCCCCCAGCAGCCTGCAGCACAGCCCCAGCCAGGCATTCCACACTTTTCTCAGCTCTGCTGGGCCTCTCTCCAAGAAATCTGAAAGAGGGATTTCTTCAGCAAAGCATTTGTTAGACATCCTTCAGTGTCCTCCAGAGATAAAGCTTCAAAGTAGGGCTTCTGTCAGTCCCACCTGTGTGATTTCATCTTGTTCTTTCTTTCTCATCCCATCTCTGACTCCCAAGCAGACTTTCTTCTCCTCTGAGGTCCTTGGGAGTACTGATCATTTGGTTGTAAAACTTTTCCTGACTTCCCTGACACCCACTTTCCTAAAACGTCTTTATGCTTACATTGTGCGTAAGTTCCTTCACACTCTCATGCAGACCTTGAAGGCTTTCAGGTGCTGCCCCTGCCTCGTCTTTATTGTTCATCACCTCATTTTGCTCTTGGGACTCCAGAGGTCTTTCCTGGCTTGGAGGATTGTTGCTCAGCAAGCTACATCTGGCAGGGCTGTGATCTGCCTTCTCAAGCCCCAGAGACCCGACATGGGCAGTGCAGACTCCCAGCTTTCTCACTTTATGTTTGGAGAGCACTTTGACATCTTGGTAGAGTGTTTGCAGTGTCATTTCATGATTTCTGTAGAAGTGACAGTCCTTCTGTCAGCTTTGACAGATGTGCTGAAGGGGGTTTACTTACTGGGATCTGGCTCTGATTTGTCAAGGCTGTAGACTATTAAATTGTATTCACTTGCTGTCTTCATTTGCTTTCCACTCAGTAGCACTGAGGTATCCTGGAGAGAAGTTTTGCGCTATTCCAGCTGTGCTGAGTTTTCCCATAAGAAGGTATCTAGGGGTTATCTTTCAGTTCAGGGGAGCACAGACTGGACTGCCAGACCTTCTCACACCAAAATCTATAAACTGTTGTCAGGTCCAGTGTTGCTGTGGGGGCGGCGAGGCAGTCCAGTTACTGTAGCATCTACAGGGAAGCGACGGGGCAGCCTCTGGTGAGGTATATTTTAACCTGTGTTCTCAGGTATTGCATAGTTAATTAACTCTAATGTGAAACATAAACTAGTCACGTGATTAGCTGAGGAAATCTGTAATATCCCTTGTCGTTACTGCAGTTCGTTCCAGCGGGAGATGGAGGTGACACTGAAAGAATCTTCAACTGAGGTGTAATAAAGTATTCAAATGTAAATGTATGTATTTGTCCCTGAGATTTTACTTTATGTGCCTAAAACCAGGAACATGTCAGAGGAGCCCATAGCTTGTTATTCAGGCTCATCCGCCCCTGAGCCCACACCAAAAGGATGAAGAAGAATCACAGCATTTCTAAATTACAGATAAGGAAGCTCTCAGTAGCCAGCAGACAAGTTGCCCTGGATTTAAGGAGTTAAAGGGAGATTGAGGAAGGGAAAAAAGATGGTTTGTGAGGAGTGACAGCAGTATCCTGAGCCACATGCCAAAATAACCTGATGAGGCCGTGATAGGGAGTAACTGCCTACACCACCTCCATGCTCAAGAGTACTAAGTAAGTCCTGGTTGGTAATATTTTTCATACCTATAAAGTCAAGTCATGACGTGCGGAATGAAACAGTAGGCAGGGTTGTTGATGCTATGAATGCAGGAAAGGGATATGTAGGAGGGCAGTTGGGGTGGCAGCGAGATAAGGGGTTTGAGGGTGATGGTGATGAGAGTGCCCTGGCCATTGCACTGCAGGGATGTGCTTTTTGGCTGGGGATGAGAGGGAAGGAGATGGATGCTTGGCTTTGTTCATTTGGTTTTGTTTATGGCTACACTGTGCGTTGGGAAGTCTCGTTTTTTCGTTTGGCCATAAGACATGGATCAAACATGGCAGGTTGGAGCCGTGTGAATCCGGGTCTGGAGCAGTGCAGGGGACGTGCTCTATCATACCTTACATCTTTGAGAACTGCTGTGCACTACATAGGCATTTAGAAAACAGCTAATTAGGCTGAGACAGTTTTCCTAGCAGGACAGGAAGAGCAGAGCAGGAAGGCAGGGAGATTTTCACCTGGAGTGAAGGCCCCCTTGACATGTTATGCTCACCAGGAACAGGAAAGAGCTGAGGCTGTTGAGGTCTGAGCTCTGCTTACAGGTTGTCTCCAAACATTTGGTAGCACAAGGGAAAGAATTTGTATAGCCTCCAGGGGCATAAATTTCCAGGAGGTTCTGAGAGTGCAGTGGTGCTGGGGGCAATGCCTCAAAAGGAGCCACACAGAGGCCACTGTGAAGAAGAGTGCTGTGCTTGAGACATGGCTATTTTGAAGGTGCAGTGCGTTAGCCATACCTGGCAGATCCCCTTTTCACTGCCTTCTCAACCTGGGCGTGTATATGGGTCTGCAGGCTTGTGCCTCTCTGGGGAGAAGTGGAAGATACTCATTTCAGCATTGTCTTGTGAGCATCATTTATATGCTGAACACACGCCAGGTGCTTTCTACGGTATTTTTTCAAGCAGGCACTGTCATTCTGGCAGCAGCCAGGAAGCAGCCTCTGGTTACAGAGCACTGGCAGCTCTGCAGGTACTGCAGAAGGTCTGTCTTCCTACTTAGTACAGGGCACCGGCTTGGTCTCTTGCCACCTCAAAGGCCACACTTAAAAATCAGCTGTACGTGCTGGGAGTAAACCAGAAGAAAACATCAGTGACTTTCAAACTGTTCCTTCTTTAGTCCCCAAAGTGTATTTTTTGCCCTTTGGGGTGAGGTGGGTGGGTAGGGAACTTTATCTCATTTGCTTTCCTGAAACCTGTTAGAAGTACAAGTGAGGCGGCTGCGTGATTTGTGTGTGCACGCAGAAGAGGGCCATCTGAATTGTAAATAGCACCTGCTAAATTATTATTAAGTGAAAGCTGACGTGGGAGGAGTTGTCAGGAACAAAAAACCTCAAGTCTTTTAATAAAAGCCATTCCAGCTGTTTTAACACTGTCCCCTGGCTGCACACTACCTACTTCAGCTCATGTAGATGCTATGGGGAGTTATGTGAGTCGTATCAAGGACAGGGAAGGCCCCATTAAATCCAGTTACTGTCAGTTTTGTGAGAGCTTTAAATGACTACACTAAACTCATTATTAAAGAAAGGAACTATCCATTTTATTTAATGCATGGTGCCCAACCCTGATTCTGCTCCCAGTCCAGAGATTCGCCATGCTCAGGGGTGATATAAAACTTAGATCTACACTCTTCAGGACGTGTATTTATCTGTTGCAAAGTCCTGGCTGCATCCTGGCTGGCTAAGAGGGGCCCGCCCTGCACCCATGGCAAGGCAGGGACCAGCTCAGTTGGAACTGCCACTTGGCTTAGTCCAGCCAAAGCTTTTGGTGGGGTAGGTGGGGCTGCTGAGCTGGGCTCCAGGTGAGCAGGAATGCTTGCGGGGTGGAGCTGCTCACCCTGAGTATCCTCACCCCCTCCACTCCTGGTGGAGTGCGAAAAGGTGAGGAGGCAGGTGCCAACCTTGGGCATCCCAGGCAAAATGCGCAAAGGTGACTGCTGGGATCTTCCTGCAGAGAAGGGAGAGGATATGAGAGGCTCGGCCTTGCACAGGAGGTTTCTTGTCAGACCTGTGAGTGGGGGGTTAAACGAACTTTTCCCAAGTGAAACATCCCATTTTCCATCTCTCTGCAACTTTCCATCTCTGCCTTTCCAAGACCCCAGGAGCAAGAATGCTCCCTGGGGGTGTCTCCACTGTCTCTGAGACATCAGTGTCACTGGGCTTGGCTGGCATGGATCACCCCATTACTGCTGGGTTGTTTCCTCATGGACGTTGCGGCAAGCTGTTGTCAGCCTATGTAATCAAAAGGCTGAAGGTGTAAATCATATTATAGGCTGTAGTGAGGAATTTGATTCCTGTAACAAAACCATCCAACTTTTATTCACATTTATTACTATTCCTGCTATTGCCATGGAGCAAAAATCCTTTTTGAAAAAAAAGAACATGCCACCAGCACAGTTTTATTGTGTCCTCAGGAAATTTAGGATTGTGTTTTTCTCACATTAACTGCACAGGAAAATTTGCAATAAAAATTATTTTGCTGCAGAAGCCGCCTTTTCCTATCACCAAGCTGTCAATCAGCCTGTAATTTCTTGGTATCGGACTATGCTGAAGAACTCACTGAGTTATTCTCCCTGCAATGAGTGCCCCTAAAACCTCAAACATGAGAAAATCATTTTGGATGTAAGGAAGAAGATTTCATAGTTCTTTTTTAAGGGGAAAAAAACAAACAACTTTTCTGTGATGAGATGTAACCTCTGAGGAGGGCAGCACTGGCAGCAGAAACATCCAAAGTCCTCTCTTTATCCACAGAAGCACTGCTTCCTTCACCCCCTCCATTTTTGGGGTACCAGAGTGAGCAGTGTTTATCGCCTGTTCCTGTCCTCTGCTGAGGCTGCCAGCAGTGTTTCAGGGACAGCACGGGGCTGGTTGTCGATGTGGAAACCAGCCCCTAACAACAACCCGATTCACCAAAGGGCACAGGCAGCCATCTGACATTGACAATGTTGAGTGACTGCTGACCTTGTTTTTAGCGTCAGCTGATATCAACTGGAGCCCTGCCAGTTTGCACCAGTTGAAAGTCTGTCCCTTAATAGTGGCGATTATCCTGGTTTTTACAGTGGCGCTGAGAAAGTTGCAGCTGCTACGCTTCACATCCTTGACTTTAATTTGCTATGCCTCAGTCTTTTGGTGTTATCTTTAGAGGAGCGTGCGAGAAGAACGTCTCTCCTTGTTCTGCGTCAGTCATTTTTTCCCTTTTTATTTTGTACGAAGAGAGATTGCTCAAGCACACTGTGGAATGAAAGCCATAAAACTATAAATTACACCTCTGCTAGGTCCACAATATGTTACCAATTACATCTGCCATATTATTCGTGTCCAGGGGGAAAACATACATCAAACCACCCCCTCTCTCCAGGCAGGTCAGTACTGTACTAGAAGGAACACCGTGATTCTTCTTAATCAGTGGAAAAACAAACACGGTTTTGGCTCGCTCACATGCGATCTTTGTGGCCAGGATGACAAGCTGAGTAGCACTGCTGCGGTTCTCCGAGCTCGCTGCCTGCCACATGCCACGGCATTCGTGACAGCATCATTGCCCTGTGGAAAGGAGAGAGGAGAGAAGGTACTTAGAGGGGCAAGGAGCTGAAGGGCATCTGAGTACCCAGTTGCAGGGACCTTGGAAATTGCTGCTGAGGAGGTCGGGGGAGCAGGGGGTAGTGGAGTTAAAAGGAACACCATCAAACAATCAGAAATCCCCTTAGAA
Organism: Mystacornis crossleyi; assembly: GCA_013400655.1. Taxonomy (NCBI): domain Eukaryota; kingdom Metazoa; phylum Chordata; class Aves; order Passeriformes; family Timaliidae; genus Mystacornis; species Mystacornis crossleyi. Next base: position 63,384 of record VYZQ01045720.1, on the reverse strand, counting down.
CCAAGGATCATGTCTGCAGAGGGCAGCACACTGTGGTTTGCAGGGCTTGGTTGCTAGACTGGGATCAGTGGGGTTTTGTGTTGCGTGTTCAAGTCCAGGTGAGGGTTTCCCCATGTGTCCTGAAGGGGTTTTCTTCTGCATCTGCCCTGTCCTCATGAATTTGTCACTGTGGCAGGGGTGAAGGCGAGGGTGAATCAAACTGGAGTGATTGCTTGGCTGGTTGCTTCTCAGTAGTTACTCATGGTGGGTTTTGGCTCACCACAGAACCCCTCTCCTGAGCCAATCCTGGCTTTTGGGCAGCTGGGAATTAACTGGAAAAAGAGTGTTGGTTGTGTTTAGATCTGTTTACCTGACTACTGAGCTTGTGAGTGTGGAGTGACATTTGTATTTTTCTATATGAGTGTGTAAGTTTATGCATGCATGCGTGTGTGTGTGCACGAGCTCCAGAAAATCTTCTGAAGAGGAACATGAACTAGTGGAGTATGAGGAGGCCGAGTCAGATGCTTTCAGGCCTCCACATGAAGAAGTCGTCCATGTGCACTGCAGAGTTTGTTGTGGTTTTGTTACTGAAGCATTCATTCAGCTTTTAACTTCTTAAAGTTGAAAACAAGTCAAGGTTATGTTTGTGCTTAATAATTCAACAATGGTGCCAGCTCAGCATATTGTCTGTTTCTTCCCTAGTCATTCTGGTTTATTAAAAAGAAACACTGATGACAGATAGAAGGGTGAAGGAGGCTGTGCCTTTCTGCTCTAACTCCTGCCGGGCGCTGACTCCTTCCCCAGCAATCCCCATGGATTTGTGTTCTTCTCAATACGTTTGCCCCAGCAGTCTTATCCCTACCCTGGGCAGGGAAAGCTGGCAGCAAGTCAGGACTTAGCTGTCCTCTTCTCCATGCACCACATCTTTTTTCTCTGAATAGGCACATTTTCTGTTTCAGTGGAATATTACTCAGAATCCTTCCGTAAGTCTGTCTCAGTGATACATTATTTTCACTTTGGTTATGAGGTTGTCGGGTTGATTTTTCGTGGTCTGGGGTTTTTTTAATAAAGATTTAGAAGATCATTAACTCTTCTGAAACCAAATAAACTTGCATTAAAATAGGTTTTTGTCTTTTCTGTAAAAATAAAGCTATATTAGGAGCTAATTCTGCCACATGCTAATGTTATGTTGCTTCATAAACAATGCCGTTCATTTCCAGGGGATCTGCTTTCCAGTGATGGTATTGTCACTGTGAATAAGAATAGATGAACACAATTTTATAAATCTGGGAGCACTGAGAGCACACAGTGAAGCTCATGTTGTGTAACTCCCATCTCCAGTGTCCCTGAGCACAGACTAGCATTGTGCACAATTCCCACTCGCAGACTTGGCAAGCAATCTGAAAAATCATCTTCTTCTGTTCTGGCTCCTCAACTTCGTCTAAGCACCTCCATTTTGTCACAGTGTAACATCTCCTGGTCCCATCTTGACTCTGTGCAGGCCAGAAGCTACACAGTGGTTTTACGGGAATCAGTGCAGGGCTTAAGTCAGATCCACCAAACTGCTTAAGATTGGATCCGCCTGAGGATTTGAGATTTGGCTTCTGTAGTCAGAATACTTTGTGGTATTTGACATGAGTTCTTCCAGAGAGCTAGATATATTCCTGGAGACAATGGGAATAGGAGTCTCTTTAGGCAGAGGAGGTAAAAATAACATGTACATACCTGTTATTAAAAATGAAAAGGGGGAGAGCAAGAGAGCAAAAATCTTGAATGTTGTTAGTATAGTTCAATCTGAGGTAAGGATTTATTTTAGAGCATAATATTTTATTTGTGTCAAATACACGTATCTGGAAGAACTTGCTTTTTGTGTGTGTGCGCGTGCTGTATCTGAAGCCTGTATCCCATTTCCCTTTCCTGCCACTGAGCAAATGAAAAAAGCTGGCGAAGGCATCTTGACACTGTGGTTTCACTCTCATGTTGTATTGCAGGTATGGCCTCGCATGTGCAAGTTTTCTCTCCTCATACCCTTCAGTCAAGTGCCTTCTGTAGCGTGAAGAAACTGAAAGTGGAGCCAAGTTCGAACTGGGATATGACTGGGTACGGCACACACAGCAAAGTCTACAACCAGAGCAAGAACGTGCAGTCCTCCCAAGCAGCCGCCGCAGCAGCCGTCAACGCCTCCCTCCAGATCTCCAATCCGAGCATCCCTTACGAGCAGACCATCATCTTCCCAGCAAGCACGGGGCACATCGTGGTTACATCTGCCAACAGCACTTCTGGTGTGGTTGCAGTGTCTGGGCAAACACTGGGCGGGCCACACAACCTGATGCGTCGCAGCACTGTGAGCCTTCTGGACACCTACCAAAAATGTGGACTTAAGCGCAAGAGTGAGGAGATTGAGAACACAAGCAGCGTGCAGATTATTGAGGAGCATCCACCAATGATTCAGAACAATGCCAGTGGGGCCACTGTAGCCACCGCCACCACCTCCACGGCCACCTCCAAAAACAGTGGCTCCAACAGTGAAGGGGATTACCAGCTGGTGCAACATGAGGTGCTCTGTTCCATGACCAACACGTACGAAGTGTTAGAGTTTCTTGGCCGTGGAACCTTCGGACAAGTAGTCAAATGCTGGAAACGTGGCACTAATGAGATTGTGGCTATCAAGATCCTAAAAAACCACCCCTCTTATGCCCGGCAAGGCCAGATTGAAGTGAGCATCCTGGCTCGGCTGAGCACAGAAAGTGCGGATGACTACAACTTTGTCCGTGCTTATGAATGCTTCCAGCACAAGAATCACACATGCTTGGTATTTGAAATGTTGGAGCAGAACCTCTATGATTTCTTAAAACAAAATAAATTCAGTCCCTTGCCCCTTAAGTACATTCGACCAATTCTCCAGCAGGTAGCAACTGCCCTAATGAAGCTGAAAAGCCTGGGACTGATTCATGCTGATCTCAAACCAGAGAACATCATGCTGGTAGACCCATCCCGACAGCCATATAGGGTCAAGGTCATAGACTTTGGTTCAGCTAGCCATGTGTCTAAAGCTGTGTGTTCTACCTACCTTCAATCCAGATACTACAGGTAAGAGACTGGGCTCATGTATCACCACTAGAAGTATTTTACCTATGGGAATTTTCCTACATTCATTTAAATGAGTCATCCCTTAATCCTAAACAGAGATGGCTCTTAGAATGGCTTGTTGATGATAAGAAAAAATTATGTCGTAACCTCTTGGAGTTTACTTGCGTTGAAAACCATTGTAAGTTTGTAAATAATCATAAAGTGTTGTAAAAATAGAGTTTGCAAGTTACAATTCACAAAGCTTTTTACTTCTATCAGTACTTTGTTCTCTCTGGAACTGTTTCCAGAAGAGGGGATGTCCACATTTCCATTCCAAGTCAATGGCTATAGGTTCTTCATTTCAGAATTACTTTAACTTAAACAATCAATCCATATTTCAAATGTGTCTTATAGTCTGTACTCATATATGAAACCAGGGACTTTACAAGTGTAAGGTTGGCCCACAGGAAAACTGTATGGATGCAGAAGATGGTTCGTCAAGGGTTAGTTTTCACACAGGCTGTGAGTCAGTGGGAGTATTCTGGCTGGCTCTCGTCTGCTCTCCTCCAGGCAAGCAGACAGCCTGGCCAGGCTGGAAACACCTATGGCCACGTGGGAAGCTGTTGGTAGCGGTGAATGAGTATTGTCAGTGATTTGGTGTTGGGCTGAGGACCTGTTGTTGTCCATTGATTCCCACTCACAGGGCTTTGTTACGTGGTAGGATGGAGTTCTGTCCTCTGCAGAGGTGTGCCTGAAGTGAAATGTGTGCACCAGCTGTAGCCCTCTTCAGTCTGTTGAACAGTTTCAGCAGAGCAGCCTCTTTTCATAATCTCTGGAGGAGCATCCTTGCCCTCTGTCTTGACTCCAAGGCACAAAGTCTCTGTAGATGTTCTCAGACCCTCTCTTTGGTACCACTCAGCTTGATTCAGCATCCTAGGAACCGAGGAAAGCAATTCTACTGCTGCCTCAGGCATGGGGGGACATACTGAAGGGGGTGAAGGGAATTTGTCTTCAAGTAACAGCTGAATTTAGAAATGTTCAGACCACATTTTTGTTGTTACACTTCTGTGTAACAGGGGCAAAGAGAGAAAATGAGATCCTTCTTGACGACTGATTTAATGAAAATCAGTCCTGGCAGCGTCCACAGCTCATCAGATGGGTTACAGAAAAGCAGGGTAGTTGATCTGTTTGTAAATAGGAATGAAATCTGTCTGATACATGGGAGGACTGGGGATGAAAAACCAATGTGAGTTGATAACAGACCCCTTTCCTGCTTCATAAACTTCATGGTGGCAAAGCCTACCTGAACTCTGAGCTTGGAGAGAGTTAATTTTCACAGGAACAGGAACTTTAACAGTGTAGCACTGCAGCAGCTGATTTTTATCTGCTTGTCCTTTGCTCTGAAGGAGGCCAGGAAAAAATCCCCAGCCCTAGTTTATACCTCAGAAGAGGCTTATTAAATAAGACATTCTACCTGGTGACAGTCCCATCCTCCAGGAGAGACATGTTTCTGTGGTAAATATGCAAAAGCTTTTAGAGTTGCAATTACCTGACAGACTAGGGGGGAAAAAAAAAGAAAAGAAAGATAATACAGGCGTTTTGTTGTTGAGTTACCTGTGATTCTGCATTACCAGGCCTAGGTTCCTAGCTGGAAGACAGAAGGGGCAGCCAAAATGAAATATGTGACAGAAAGCAGAAATGAAAGACAAAAATGGTTCATTCTCAGTGACAAACAAGGAATATTTTTGTGGCAGTCTCTGGGGAGGAAAAGGCTTGATAAAATTTGCTTTTTATATGGGAAATGTTATTCCTGCCCAGTCTGGAGTTGCAGCTTGATAGATAATAAGTTCTGTCTATCTAATTCCTCCCTTGATTTCCATGCCTGAATTGGTGGGAGGAGGGGAAAAGGGGCAGCAGCTCGCCAGGAAAAAAAAAAAGAAAAATCTCATTGGGTTGAATTACATCAGCAGGGGGCTGCTGATTAAGCTAAATTCAAGTCATGAGGAAAATTTATGTTCTTCTTCATTTTCTGATGGGGAAAATACAGCACAGGGTAAAGACCCCTTCCACTCTAAAGCGAAGGAACTTTCATGCTAGGAGAAACACTGGGCTTTATAAAGATTTCATGTGTCTTCCATTTAATTTACACTTGTTTTGCTTGCTAGAGTATAAAGGACAAGGGGATGACTTCAAGAAATGACACATTTAAGTTGGATGTGAAGGAAAAGCTTCCTCAGACTAGTAAAACCTCTCAGACTCTAAGCAGTCATGCTAAGGAGTGACAGAAGCCCTGTGCCTCATGCATTTAAGGAAAGATGAGGCAGAGCACTGGGGAATATAAAGCAGAGGCTGGATCTCAGCTGGAGGTTTTTTATCATGGACTTCTGCGAGAAAATTCCTAAGCTGGCTCCATATTTTATTAACAATCTGCTTTTTCTTTTTCCTGTCACTACTTTTGAGAATGTGATGGCCAAATCCTCTGAAGAACTGAAAGGTGTGTGTGATCCTGCTCCTTCTCAGAGCAATATAAGGCCTTTCCTCTTCCTGTAAATGACAGGCCTGTTTTCTTCTCCTGGAGGTGGAGGACAAAATGTCTTTAAACAAACTCTGTGCTTTTTCTTGACCTGAATCTGCATAACCCAGCATAAACCAGCATAAACCAGCATAAACCAAGAGAGCCCCATGGCTGCTTGCAGACTTTCCATAAGTGATCTGCCACTGCTGCCGTGTAACGTGCTCTGAAGATGAACAGGATCCCTCAGCCCAGTTTCTTGTGGGAAGAATGGTGAGCAGCCTTGCTGTTGTGCTGCTGGCACTGTTCGGGGACCCTCACTGGGTTCCCCAAACCCAGAACTGTCTCTGTCCCACCAGGGATATTTCTAAGCAAATAGTCTCTGGCAGGATGGTGATGGTCTTGAGTTACAGAGAGGGATGGAAAGTATTGGAAATGGTATTAAAATGTCTTTAGTACAGCAGAATCTTGCTGCCAACCTTCTTAAGAGGATACAGTCTCCTCCAAGCTAGATCTACTGCCACAAGTGGTGCTCTGGAGATCTTTCTCCCTTGCTCCTGGCTATAGGGAGGCCGTGAGAGGCAGAACATGACAGCCTAAGGTGGGCTTTTCAGGGACTCCCTCGCTGCCAAGAATCCCTCTCTGGGAGGGCAGTGCTGTTGTGTCACCAGTGCCTGCCACGGGCCTGAGGAGAAGGGAATGAGCCCCAGCAGAGTCACACCATGGGCCCTGCCTGACATGACAAACGACATCACAGCCACAGTCTGTGGTCAGAGTTGTCCTCTAAAAACGAGGGTGCTGTGAAGAGGATCATCCTCCTTCTGTCTGCGCATCTTCAGCCTGTGGTGCAAAACTCGCTGTGGTGCAAAGCGTTTCTCTCGAGGCAGCCTTAGCCAGTGTGTAGGACCTGACTGGTGGCCACCCTAACATCCCTTTCTTGGGAGAGGGGTCCCAGCCTGTCCCCCCAGTCACCATAGCCCTTCATCTTGTCCCTTACCAGCTGCATCAACCTGGGCCTGATCACTGACCCTTCAGGGAGATTTGTGGAAATGCAGCCACAGTCTGGAGGTGCCTGTGTGAGGAACTGAAGCTGACGATGGAGGGCTGCTCTGCCCGGCTCGCAGTGCAGGAGCGTGGCTCTGCACCTGGCAGTTTTAGCCAGACATGCTTAAGCTAGAAATGAAGCCCTGTTCACAGAGTAATGGATCAAAAAGCTGTGATAGCCTCTGCATCACAGGGTATCTTCCTGGGATTTTATTTTTGTCCTTTTCCTTTTCATGCTGCAGTTGGAAGGGGAGATCATTGAGCTAGTTCCTATGATCTCCATTTTGCAGAGAGTCGGAGGAATAAATGACCAGAGAGATCCCTTCTGGGTTGATAAGCTATGTATGAACAGCTTCCTGGGAAAACCCACATCCGGAGAAATACAGGGCTCAGGCTGCAACAGATGGCCCCTTTGTTAGAGCCCCCATTCACGCACCCAGGTGGAAGAGGGTGTGCTGCCCTCTGCGAGGCGGGGGTGGCTGGGGTGGTAGAGAGTTGAGGTCATTCCTTGTTGGAACGAGAGCACTTCCCTGTCATGGGGTGGCAGCGTGGGGGTGCTTGGAGCAGTTGGGCTGCTCATGGGAGCACCACCAGTTTGTTACCTTGCCCTCTTGGCTTTTCTTTGCTGTTCAGCTGAAACAGCTGCTGTGTTGGCACATCAGGGATGATAGCGTTTTGCTAATTAATGGTGTAATCACCTTATGAGATTTAAGTCTTTCAGAATTTGCAAAATACTGCAGATGTAAAATAACGGCTGTCACCCCTTTGCTATTAGCGAATAAATTCAGGTTTGTTTCCTTGTTTTCAAAAGGCCTTTGGTATGTGGCTTGTCTGGCTTGGGTTGAGATGTCTGCTTTGTAGGTAAGTGGCCTTTGATGAAATGTTTGGATAACAGAGAATGAAGCTGAGTATCAGTTTGAAGAGGTGTTTATCAGTCTAGTTTCAGACACTGCAAGAAAATATGCATGCATAAAGGCTACGTGCGTGTTGTCAACCACCCATACACAGTGTGTAGTGAAGCTGTGTGCAGGCGTGGGCTTTAACTGGCTCTCCATGCTTAGCTGGGTGAGTGCAGGTCCTGAGGGTTGCAGGGGGCTAAACTGGATCCATCTTGCCACACGTGGACATTGTGCCATGACAGGTATCGGTCCCTCAGCCATGCTGACAGGAAGCCAAAGCAAGGTAGATTTCTGAGCAAAGTCACAACCTTTTCCCCATTGTGTGACTCACAAATGTGTCATTCTGGTCAAAACTGCCCTTTAAATGAGGGAGTTGTAATGACACAGGGATGGGCTATGCTTATCTGTTTACTCACTGAATTGACATCTGCTGTGTCCTTGTATAACAGTGTAATGCACTTATATTTCAAAATCTTCTGCCATTCTGGACTTGCAAAAACATCTCTATCTCAGATTTGACTGCTTTTGCAGCTATGGAAGCCGCATCGTTCCGTTTCAGTCCTATCTGCAGCATCCACTGTTTTACTGACTCTGCCTCTCCAAGGTAAAGCGCAGGATGGTTTGAGGAGGAGAGTTTCTTGTGGGGACTGGAGTGAAACCGCAAAGTTCACTGCTGAAGTCTTAGCTCAGTTTCACTTGGTGATGATCATGCCTGGTAGGACTGCAGGCCTGCAAAACTGGCAATACATTGCAGAAGACTTTCTGGAGGAAAGCAGACTTCAAGCTATACTATTTTAAGCAGTTGTTAATTTCTTTCCCAAGGACACTTGGAGTTTGAAGTTGTTTTTTTTCAGAATCAAAATTCAGCAGGATTTTTTTTTCAAAACCAACATCAGGATTAATTGAATCTCAGTTTTATTGTGCTCAGACCGCCATGTCTTGGAAGGCAAGAGACATTTAGCTGAAAGCTTTTGCCTTTGGCCCACTTCTGGGATAGTCAGGCCAGGTTGGTTTTCGGTTTTACAGAACCCAGGCAAAGATATATACAAGTTCCTTTGTATATAAATCACCTTGGAGAAGGGATGGTAAACCGGAACTGTACTCATGGTGCATCCAACAGGAGATTCACACTGTCTGTACTCCCTATCCGGGGTCAAATTTAAAACAGAAAAGCCAGTATTTCAGCCTAAACAATCTCCTCAGACCAGGCCCTCCCTAGTCTGCTAAAACCTTCTTACTATTTCCCTAGGTATTTTTTATTTTGCTCTGAGCAGACACGCCAGCTCCTCCTTTATCTTGTCAAAGCTGGTGATCTGCCCCTTTCCTGGTGCTGTCACAGCACCTCCCTGCCCAGCTCCAGCTTGTGGTGCTGGCCTTGCTCCGAGAGGAGTTCTGCATCCCTGTGTGGAGTCAGAAAGGCTGTCTGTCACAGGAGGGCTCTGTTTATTCATTAACTAAGTGGATAAAATATGCCCAGTTACGTGCCTCCAGGCCCAAGAAGATTTGTAACAAAGGGCTGCTTGCAAGGAACCTGACAGGAAGCCTTTCCCCAGCAAAGAGAAGTCTTTGGTAGACCAAGGAAGAGAGAAGTCTCATGCTGTTTCCTTTTGCCTCATCTGCGTCTGAGAGGTGGAAAATCACATATCTCAGCTGAGTGCTGAGCCAATCCCTTCAGTCCCCTCTCCTCTCTCTGGAAACAGCTCCTATATGGCGGGGCATAGACGGGACACTGACAGTAATTACTCCTGCAGATCTCAGTTTTGTCTTGGCGGCTGGAAAGGAAGGAACCTGTGTGTCCACTGGCAGGGATCAATTCATTCAGGGTGTTGTGGATCAGAGATCAGTATCTGAACAGCAGCCAGAGGCAGGTACCAGGGTTGAAAGCACTGTTCTTCCATCAGCTGGTGCCACCCCTCGGGTGAGGGGCTCTGGGTCTGGAGTAAAAGAGCAAACAAAACCCAAAACCTGGGGAGAAGAAGGTAAATGTAATTTTCGCAAGGCTGCTGCAGCTTTTAAGCACATCAGTGATCCCCGCAAAGGAAAAGGCAGCCCTCCGGATGCAAGCTGCCCCATTCACCCTCGGGGGCACTGCCCACAGCCCAGGCAGTGCTGTGCAGGCAGGAAACAGAAGGAGGAGCAGAGCCGCGGTGACGTGGCTGCTGACCAGGGCTCAGCGCTCAACCACCAGCTCTGACACAGAGCCTGCCCAAACTGGGGTAACTCACCTCATCCTTCTCCACATCACCTCCAGAGGGACATAATTTTCCAACTGTGCTCCCCTTTCCTTCCATCTCCTCTGCTCCATAACCTCCCCTTTTCAGCAAACCTTCCCTCTGTAGGCATTTGCACCACCCAGTGCCACGCAGCCCCAGGCCTGGGGCTGACCTCCCCAAAAGCAATACCTAACAGTTTGAAAACAAAGAACACTTCAAATGGGGCTAAGCTGGAGTTCCCTCGTGCTTTCTTCGAGGGCTTGCAGAGAGGAGGCAGTGTGCAAATGCACTTGTTACCAGTCCATGTACTACCAGCCGAAGTCATCTGGGAACTCTAACATGAACATCACAAACCTTTTTCTTTTAAACCCAGCAGAGAATCCTAAACTAATCCCTACCTTCTTTATACTTGCCGTCAGAGTAGTTTCAGTAGCATCGTGAGGATCAGGGAGTGGCCTGGAAGCCGCACTCTCCCCGCTTGTAGGCTGGCTACAGAACAGGTGTTGGGTTTATGTTTTTTTTTTTTTTTTTTCCTTTCTTCTCCTGCTACTGTTTCTCTTTCATCACCACCAAAACAAGCCTGTCACAGGATTTCCTGTTGTCTATTTTTCTTCTCTTAAGCTTTATAAGCACAGTAAGTCCTGTTAAGGCTGCAGCCTGATGAAATTATGTGAAAAATCAAGGTCACTCTTGTGTTTACTGTACCAGGGCAAGCCTGAAACAGCTACAAATGGCCAGGTTGTTTTACTTAAAAAGAGCTATTTACCTACAAGAAATCAAACCCCTTCTAATTGCAGCTATTGGCTGTAGCAGTTCTGACCCCAACTCTGTAGTACCTGAAAGACATACCGTGTTTTGGTAAAGATACCCGTGCTCAGCCCAGGGGCTGGGACATGACCAAGCTCAGGACAGTGACAAGCAGTTGCTTCTGCAGCGACAGTGTGAGTGAAGGTACAATTTGCAGGGCTACAGCAAGAGCCAGCTGCAATTGGAGCCAGCTGTTTGCTCGTGTATGAAGAGCATGAAGTTTGTTCTCTGCTTCTAGTTGCTTACTTCTGTGGTTTTGTGTTTGCTCTTCTTTCTCTCCTCCTACTCAAGTCACTTCCTCACCAAGTGCAAAGGAAGCAGAGCAGGGAGAGGGTGCTTTTCTTTTCAGCTCCAATGACAAATCAGCAGCAGCTCACAGGAGCAGTGGTGTGGTGACCTACAGATGTTACTCCAGCAATAGGTGGCCAGCGAAGGAGAGTGCACTGCAGTTGCACTTAGACACACTAGCATTTTCTGTGTCTTCCTACATTTACTTCACTGCATATTTGGGTCAGGGCAGTAGTGACTGCTGAGAAGCAAAATGAGGTGGGGGGCTGTTGGGATGAGATCAGTGCTCCAAGTGTGAAAATAAAAGAATTATGAGTAGTGACACTGCGCATCCTCCCCTGGGTATGAAAAAGCATTATCAACACAGTTTGCACAGGATTTCAGGAATACTTTGCTGAAGTACCATGTATTTAAATCCTATCAGGTTTTTACCTCCCCCTGTACATTTGCTCAGTGCAGGCAAGAGATGTAAACGTAACAGGGAGGAAGCTTACTGTGTATGTCTGTGCATGCATTAAGTTCACAAGTTTTAGGCCCCAGCACAGTGGTACTGGAAAGCTGTATTACACTGAAGAGCATTTTCTGGTTAGAAAGTATTTCTGCTCTGCTGCTTATTAGCGATGAGGTTAGAAAAGTGACTGATGTTGGTTTATAAATGAATGAGTCATTACCAGAAGAGAAAAACTACCTGAAGATGCAACAACTAGTATGGGGCTATACATTCCCCACCTTCAGACCCCTGAATGACATGACTCCAGTCCCCAGTTTCTATCTTCTCAAGCCATTTGCTGCACTGATGCCTCCCAATTAGGCTAAGCTTATGCAAAGGCACCTTATTCTCTCAGGTGGGGGGTCAGTAGCTATCTCCTTCTCCAGGTCATGCTGAGGAAAAGGAGTAACTCTCAAGCATCTGAGAGTGGTTATCTTGCTTGAAAAACACTAATCTTGTGGCCTGACTTAAGCTAAATTACAGCCCCAGCTGTTACCTGTTTAAGAACAAAGGTCAAGGAAATGTCTTTTGCCTTTTAGGCCAGGTCATTCAAGAGTTGTTCTGTGGTGCTTTGCAAGAAAAAAAGAAGTGCAAAAGAGAGGCATCCATATAAATATATATGTGTATACACACACATATTGTGAGAGATTCACAGCTCTAAGAGGAAGAAGGAAAAGGGAAGTGGCTCAAGGAACTGAGAGAGGGGAAGGACAGAGGAGGAATCCTCTTACAGGCCACGGCTACCTGGAAGTTGCTGTTTCCCATATAAGGAAAGGTGTGGGAGGAAAGAAGATGAAGTTTTGCCCTTCTTGCTATTTGGAGGCTTCAAGGCCAGAGATAGCCGATTTCCAAACAGCACAGCATCCTTCTCCTGCGATGGGCTGGAAAGTAATCCCTGAGTCCCTGAGTGGCAGCTTGACCTTTGTTTTTTGCTTATTGAAGGACAAAAGTAATTGCAGAGATTTTTTTACCTGCACAGACATGACTCATTTTGCTTTACCTTTAATTTTTTGTTTTACCTTTATTTTGCCTTTGTGACCACATGGGACCAGTACTTGGGTGGACATCCAGGTTCTGTCCCTGGTTCTGCTGGTTTGCATTAGCCAGAGAGTAGCAGACTTCTACCCACTACCAAATCTAGTGTTTGTCTCCAAAGGCTTCTGCTCAGGGAGAGAGGCAGGGTGGATATGGGGGAATTGACCTGAATCTAACCAAAGTGACTCTGAATTGAAAACTCTGCAGTTCAAAGAGCTGGGTTAACTCCTTGTCATTATTTTGCTTTTTGTCAACCACTGCCATTTGTAGCTGATTTGAAGCAGAAGTTCTCGAATGCAAGTGTAATATCCCAGGCCTGATGAGACATGAAAAGTGCCAGAAGTTTTACAGTGTCATCACTGAATTTCTACCTTTGTGAGAGGCTTGGGGCAGTTTTCGGATAACTCTAGTGACTTGCACGGGAAGGTCATCAGCTGAAGCCTTCAGAGGAGAAGGAGAATTGTGCGTTCTGGCAGCTGATGCTCGTGCTCACGTAGAGGCAGGCAAGGAGAAGTTCGCAGTGTTTCAGTTAACGTGACATCAGGAGGAGCTATACTGCGTTGTTTTAACTGCACGTAGGATGGTTGGATGGCTCGTGGTTATACTGCTGAGCAACACTGTGCCTGTGCTCTCCAGTCCAGATGCAGATGTCTGTACCATTTACCTTGTGCCGCTCTCCTGGAATGCTGTGTTTGCTGAAGCAGGGCTGTGTTTACAGCACCTCGTGCACAAAGGTTTTTGTGGCTGAGGCCCTTAAACAAGAGTAATAGGGTATAACAGTACATATGACAATGAGGGGTAGAACGTGTGTTAACGTGACAGCTGGCGTACAGAAGGAAAGCTGATGGCCTTTTTTTGGATTCACCAGGGTAAGAATTTGTGTTTCCAGTAGTCACTTCCATGCAGAGCTTTGCACTCAGTGTCTGGGAGGGGGATGGGGGAGGTGGAAGGAGCATCTGATGAGTTAAGAAAAGTTTAAATATATTTAGTCTAAGAGTGTTTTACTTGCCAGTGGGAGACTGCAAACAGAGAATAGTCATCCAAGAGGAAAATGGAGTATTTCTTTGATGCTCACAACAGTATTAAAAGGGGCAGATGAAATCTAAAATGTAAACAGGTTCAACTGAGGCTAGATGAATTTGCTGGGTACTGTGCTAAAAAGTTAATGATGAAATATTGCCAGTTGATTTCAGTAGGTAAAAGGAAGTAATGGTGACGGCCTGCATCAGAAATAAAAGCTTATCTAAGTGATCTCATCCCCATAGTTGTCAAAAATACAGCTCATGTCATTGTTAGCCTGTTAAATCAGTGGACTGGATTCTGAAGGGCTGCATGAGCACAAGCAAGAGTGGGAGGTAGTCATATTGGTGTTTCTGGAAATGCTTTTCTGGAGGCTCATTTGATAACCTATCTCCTCTTGGCAGGTGCATGAGGGAGCAGGGAAGAGAATGGCAGTATGGGCTGGATTTCACTTAGCAATGCCAGTATGGGTAGAGGGATGTGATGGCTCAAAATGTATTCCTTTGTAAGGAGGTCAAAGTACAGCTTGATGTGTAAGATATATAATGAGCGACAGAAAGAAAGGCATGTTAACTGTGTTGGAAGATAACATTCTGTCTTTTGAATGGATTCTTGTTATTGTCACTGATGTTACTTTCAGCAAAAAAATTATGTTGAAATTATTCTTTTTCCTCCATTGTTTAGCTCTTGTTCTCAGCTTTGTTATGGCCACAAAGAGAGGATAAAAATGGATTGGCACAAAGTTGGGTTTCTTGTATCATTTAGAGTTATGTTTTCAGCCCTTAGCTCTTTGGTAGGGTCTGTTCTTCATTTTGAAAATAGCAATAAAAGAGCAGAGAACATAAGAAAACACAATTCTATCTTTTTTTTTTTTTCTAATGAAATTGTCAGTGCTAGCCTGAACTCTGCCTCTGATCTATATGAAGTCTCTGAACTGTGCCGTTGGAAGAAAGCAGATCCAAAAGGAGAGATAAAATATCCATGTGCCTGGCTACTTTAGAAGGCAGTAAAAAGCTCCCGACATCTTGCTTGTTTTTAATCTGTATGTTTATGTCTACATAAATCCTTTGGGAATAAACTTTAAACATTTACATTGAATTTCGAGAATTACCTTCCAGTATCAGTACCCATGATCCAGCAAGAGTAACTAAGATTAAGGTTATGTGAATGGCCCTCTTGGCTTTCAGAGGCATGGGTAATATTAAAGCATGTGTTGAATTGCTGCTCAGATGAGCAATGGTAGTGATGAGCAGGCAGTGTTGCACTGGATTTGCAGTTCGTGTGTGGTTGTTGGAGGTACTGGGCGTGCACAGGGAGATAGCTCATGCCTTGGGAAAAGGATCTCTCTGCAGTGTGTGGCAGCTGAGCATCAAGACACGGTTGACAGCCCCCACCCGGTTCCACTTTGGTGGGTAGCTGCTGTGGAGTGGACCTTGAACAAGCCCGAGCCTTCAGCCCCCTCATCAGAGGTGAAGAATTGGTAGCTGCTTCTTTCCAGCAGCTCTCAAAGTGCAGCAGTGTCCGCCCCACATAAGTTGTCGGGATCTTTTCCTAGCACCTTGATGCCCGTCTCAGGCTCTGAAGACGAGTTAGAGTAGAAGTTGGAGAGAGAAAAAGCAGCAGCAAGTGCAGCATACGAGAGGTTGGTTCAGATGAAAACAGACGATGGCAAAGGTCAGAGTTGCTCTAGACGGCCGACACAGCCATACAGACATACATACACTCCTCACAGCCCACTCCTGTGGTTTGGTCTTGCATGGGATTTGAAGAGGCTCATTTCCAGTTTAGGGTCCGTGCTTTTGAGCAACTGTGGAGCTCTAGCTCCTAGACACGCTCACAGCTTTTACCTTAGCCTGGGGCTACAGGATCTGATTACTGCCCACAAAATGATATTTGAAGTTGTGTAAGAATCCTATGTGCAGGATGTAACTCTGGTCACTGCTTCTGTAAGGGGGCTGTCACAGCAGCCCAGTGACAGGGTGGGCAGAAGAGCACGGTGCTTGGTTTTCAGCAGAAAATGCCCCTGTCTCGCTGTACCACACAGATCAAATTGCATGGCAAGGCGGGGGCTGGGGGAGTGGGGACGGGTGCAAACTTTGGCTGAGGTTTTCAGAGCCACTGATATACTCAAGTATATTGTGAAATGGCCACTTTCATTATATTTCCTCCGTGCTTTTGTCTTTTGAGAGATCCACATTGTTGGGTTTTTCCTTCCCCACCAGGAACGGTGCATTTGCTTGATCCTGCGCTGCCTTGCTGGCATTTTGGAGCTGTGCCACACTATAGTATTCGCTGCTGTGGCGGTGTTCGTCAGCAGCGTGGCCAGGCACTGGGGTATATTTCTGCACGATGCTTTGAAACGCCTGCCGTGCTCTGACTCTGCATCCCCACGTGCCTCGCAGTGAGCCAGGGTTCCTGCGTGCCCGCGTGGTGGCCGGAGAGCTGGCGAGTGGCTGGCACTGGTAGAAGCCCCCGTGGCAACCAGAGGGGAGCAGGAACCCTGGTAGCAAGGGCAGGAGGCTGCTGTGACTACAGCCTGGGCTTGCTTTGCTTGAAGCTGGCACAAGATTTTCCAGCGAGGCCTTGACTGACCGGGAGCTTAAAGGCTTTCTTATCTGTGGAGAGTGACACAGGCTGGTGGCAGCCCATAGTTAATAAAGATACTAACCCTCCTTATGCAACCAGGGGATGTCTGACAGCGTTACTAGGTAGTTGCTCAACAACAAGGCGTGTTACAACTAACCAGCTGGGACCAATTATGAAAGTCTCACTAATGCTAGCAAGCACTTGCCTGTTCACATTGCTGGGCTGAAGTTGAAGAGATGAATGACTGCTGTGCAGCACGCGGGCAGGCTCGTGGTCGGGCAGCGTGTGGTGTGCAGCTGAAGCGCAGCCAGCACATCGAGCACGGAGCGTCTCTGCTCTGGGATGTGTTCGCTGGGCATGGAGGAGCCCCGGTGCCCAGCATCGGCACTGTCTGTAGCCTGTGCTCCCAGATGCAGGATGAGGAGGCACCCCCAGGGCTGCAGCACCATCTCCCTCCCCATCCGCAGCTTCTCCCACCCCCTTGCTGCTGCGGCAGCGCCGATGTGTGCCCGGTACCTCCTCAGCTGCTTGCTACGGGTTGGAAAAGGGGAGGGAGTGAAGCAGGGGCTCCTACTTAAGGCTGCCTCATGAATTTTTAGTCACTACATGAAGATTTCAAGAGTGTGCAAATAAAACATAAGATGAAGCAAAAGACTAAGTGGCACTGCACAAAAGGAGGAAAAAAACCCCAAAACACTGAATCATTGTCCAAAAGGTGCAGCCATTAGAGAATAATAATAGTTTTTGTGTGCAGTGCAGCTGGGGCCACAGTTGCAGAAGGAAGGTCCTCGGTGACCTGTGTGATGGCTCTGTTTGTTTAATGTGCTAAAACAAAGAACTGAAAAGCAGACAGGATCCTCGCAGATAGTCGCAGGGCTTCTCTCTCAGTTCCTGTGTCTGTGCCCTCTTTCGCTCTGTGCGTGTGTGTCTTCATGCTCCAAATGCAACTAATCACTGCTCCATGCTCTTGGATGCCTTCCGTTGTGCATCCCTTGTCACTGCGCCCGGGCACTCCCTGGTTGTTGACTAGCTGCTTTTGTAATTTAGAAACTACAGCAAATAATAAAAAGTCAAATGGTTACTATTTTATTGTCTGGTTTTGTAATTCTCTGTCCTTCAGAACGAGCTCAGCGTAATGACATTATTGCCACCCCTCCATCCTGACCTCAGTCTTTTTCTATCCATTTAGCAAATGCTGCAGCTTGCTCTGTTTTTAATGGGTGGGAATCAATGTGGCTTTTTAAAATTGGATTCTCTCTGCCTGCACAAACAAAATCAATGGTGTTATTGAGCATGTGCAGGTCTGTGTGAACGGGAGCAAGCCAGCGGGGTTTGCCGCCTCAGCGAGGCTGGGGCAAAGCCTGTAGTTCACATAGGGGGGGATCACTCTTCATTTCTCTGTCATTTTGGTAAAGGCTGACAAGCAGCTTGATACCGTTTAGAAAGTAAAGCCTAGGGTGTACTTTTCACCAGGTTAATAAGAGTTTTGAAATGGTCAGTGTGAGGCTGTTAAAATGGGCTAAAACCAGACCAATTTGAGTGCCCGTAGGAGATTTGAAGATCCCAGTAAAATGAGGTTTAACCCAAACCATGCTTTATTTCACTATGACTTTACAGTTGGTTTCACCACATCTTTCGGGGTTCTCCAGCTGTAGCCTGATTGGACTTTTACTCTCAGAAGTGAGTTTCAGGCGAAATGGGGTTTTGCTTCCTTCAGGCTAAGTATTTATATACAAACAAATGGGATGGGGAATTCATGTATCTTTGTCTGTCTTTTGTGGCAGATTGAGTGTACTAATATTGAGCTGCAGTGGGAAAGCTGACTGGCAGAATTGGTCATGGCCTTGGGAGATGGAGGGAAGGGCCGATTCCAGGTGGATGGTATTGTTTTGGGTTTTTTTTATTTCTGCTTCTTCAGGGATGATCTTCATGTTTAACACTATCAGGATTTTATTGCGTGGTGTGGAAGGAATGGGTTCTTCCAGCATGTTCTCATGGAGTCTGAAGTGTCATCCATAAGTTCACGAGGCTGTGGTAGGATGATTCGTGAGACTGCAGGAAATGGTAATGTGGAGTATATTTTGAATTAAACCTCTGCGATGGAGCATGTATCACAATCCATACCACCAGTGTTGTCCTCACTGTGCAGAGCACCCCAAGCCAGCGCGTATATTTGTCTTCCAGGGGATAGAGTGATACTGCTGACTCTGTGAGATGGAACAGAGCAATCTTCCAGCTGCAGCCAGTTCAGACACCACCGACGTGGGTCGGGTTCAAACCGATGACTTTAGTTGTATGTGAAAGACTCCAGAACCTTTTATCAACCTGCAGGGCCATTCAGTCATCTCACATAAACGCACATGCCAATGCTTGTTTTGAACACGGCTTTGTTGGGAGCACAGCGAGCTCAGTGTTTTGAGTGAGAGCAGAAATTTCTGGCTGTATGACAGAATGGGTTTTCTAATGCTTCTGGCAGCTGAGGAGCTCTGGGTCCTGAACAGAAAGGGGTGGCAAGAAGGGACCTTTCCCTACTGACTGCACCACCAAAAGATGTTTGTTCCGTGCTCCGTGTTTTCAAGATGAAATAAGAGTTCATTTTAAAATGCTGGAGTAGTGATGAGTTGAAAGGAAGACCTGTGTTTCTAATGTCTTCATATCTCCACAAACAGGAGGAAAACTTAAACTGGTGTTTGGTTCCTGACAGCAACTTCTGGTGGGATGACAACCCTGGGATTTTTCCAGTGAAATCCTCTGACTTTGCTTTTCCTGATCCACTTCTAATTTCTTGATTGTTTTTTGTTCTAAATACTGTAAATCCCCATCACTCCTGGATTTCACTTGTAAATGGAGATGGGGGGGTTGCGTTTCTAACAAAACAAGGAAATTAATCTTCTCCTGTTCTCCATTTGAGTGAGGATTTCTTTATGGCCATCCTTTAATTGTGTGACTGTGAGTGGCCTGGACAAATGAGACAGTTTAAGTATCCTGCACTCAGTGTAGCTCACCCACGCATACATTATGAAGTACACAGAGTAGCTATAAATGATGCACAACTCGTTTCTCAGTGCAGGGCTTGGTGCATGTGTGTATGTACTGGTGGACCTCCTTTTACACTGTGCAAATACAGTTCTATCTGTGCAAGAAAGTTGGTGCTCATTAAATATCATCTAAAAGAAGCTGAAAATGTGTCTTTATTGGCTTATTTTTTTTTCCACAGACAACAAAAGTCCTACTTAATTCTTTTCAAATGTTGGCAGCAGTGGGGTTTTCTGCAACTTGCAAATCAGTGCAAGAAGCTTCCCTTGGCTGAAATGTGCTCAGCAAAGGGTCCAGTCATATAGCAGTTCCTTAACCACCTAATTTCCACATGTAATGTTATTTCTAATCAATACAGTGGGGGTTTTTTCATATGTGCTTGTGAGCTGCTTAACTCTGCAAAAAACTCAGTGTGTTCTAGAATGTGCCAGGATGTGTTTTTTCCTGTTCCTTTGTGAAGTCCCTAGGACAGATAGGTCATTTCTGTTGTGGAGAGGCTTCTGTTAACTATGAGGGCAAGAAGCTTCTCATGCTGTTTCTCTGCAGTGTCAGCAGTGTGCTCTGCTAGGAGGGCTGGACAATGTTATGACCGTGGCAGAGACTTCCAAATGTCCAAGTAGGAATTCTGCTCCCTCCTAGGAACTCCTGCTGTCCCGGCTTCCCTGTGTGGTAGTACAGGAATGGGTGAAATATGTTGGTCAGTCTGTGTGTAGGGGAAAAAATAACAACAGATTCTTCTGTATTTTGGGTTGAGATTTATTAGGTTGGAGCCTTTATGATTAGAAACTGAATTAAAATGAAAAGCTAAGCTTCTTTGATGAATCCACAGCTGAGAATTAAAAAAAAAAAAAGTATTGACTGAAAGAGCCATCAAATAATAGTAATAATAGTGTTTGGTCTTCTCTAACTTGTTGTGATGTGAGTGATCTCATGTAAGGCTAATCAGAATGTGATTTCCCCCCAAAATTCCACTAATTCAAAATTTTAATGAAAAAAACAACAACAACGCTACCTTTTTCTTCCATTCTGACTGAAAACCTGCCACTATAAATGAAATTAAGTAAATGAAATTTTGGGTTTGGCTTTATTGTAACATTTTTGATGGTTGAAAAACCACTCCAGTTTTACTTTATCAAGAGGAAAACTTCTGCCTTTTTTTTTTCACAAAGGAAACCAAACACTTGCCCTCTTACTACCCTCCAGACGGTACGCTTAAGCATTCTTCAACATTATTCCTTTTTTTAATTTTAATTTTTTTTTTTGCAGTGGAGTAAAAATAATAAGCTGCACTCTGAAATAGAATTGTTGCTCTTCAACTTTTCAAAGCAGCAAGGGAAAATAGATCACACAGTGAGTTTTAAAAACCAGCCAGTGTGTGGGATATGCTACACTGAACCTCTTTTCAGAAAAGAACTGGATTGCAGCCTTTAGGAACTGTGTTTACTGTAAGAGAAACTGAATTTAGACCAAGCAAAGGATGTGGGAAGCACCAGCTTGGTACTGCTGTGATGGCTGCAAAGCAAAAAAATTTTAAAAAAAATTAAAAAGCACAGCCAAAACAGGGATTTTCCACCATGTGGAGAAATTACTGGAAATGTCTGAAAATCGTTTGTTCTGGGAAGGTGCACCTCACAGTCATTTCTGCTCTCCAGCAATCCAGCAAAGGGTTAAAAGCTTGAGCGAGAATTGATTGGGGAGAAGACTCTGCCACAATGCTAAAGACTCATTTATTGGGAGAGCGTTATGCTGCTTACTGTAATTGCAAGAAATTAAAAGAAAGCAAATTAGCTGGGAGCTTTTCAGAACTCTTCCTCCTTTTGCTGACGTTAATGAGATTTTCCCCGTACCAAAGCAGCATTAATAACTTCTGCTGCGTGGCTTCTGTAAAGCCGTCGCTTACAAAATGAAACAAACCCGGTGTGACAGCGAGGTGGGGAGCGGGGAGGGCCAAGGGAACGAGCACAAGGGGCTGAGTCCTTTGGATAGGTCATGGATCTTGCAAATCCACGTGCAAGGGGAGCTCCAGGCCGAAGCCGTGCCGATGGGATGGATGTGTGGGGATATTGCCTGCTGCCACCCGCGCCGCCGCTCCGGGGAAGCGCGGCTCTCCCCAGTTTATCTTGTGCGCTGGCTTTTGTTGGGATGATTTCGGCGAGTGGAAAGTTGATGTAGCAAAGGGGAAAATGTCACAGGCTGTTCTGAGGGCTGTATTTATAGCCAAGGCATTTCCAGGAAGGTGAATTTCCTAAACTGGGGTGGAGGTCGAGGCAGAAGGGAAGGGCTTGATCGGGATCAGCTTCCGTAACAGGAATCCCTATCTTAAGCAAGAATCTGCTGCTTTCCAAGAAACCGGGCTTTTCCACAGCTAGCAGAAGGGATGCTTCAGAGGCAGGGAAGGAGAAGAGTGAAATTATCCGCATTTGGAGGCCCCTCTGTGGGGAAACGCTGAGTTGCAAGCGAGTTGCATTGCAGGGAAAGGCTTCCAGCAGAGCAGGAACCCGTTCTGCTCCTCCAGCTGCCCCCAGGAGGGAGGTGGCCAACAGAGCTGTGCTGAGTTCGGTCCCTTGGAAAGTGAGGCACAGAGGAGTTGGGATCCCAAAGTACTTTTGGGATGAGGGGAGCGGTGAAGATGTAGCTCTTGCTCTCTTCGAGTGCAGTCCTTTTCTGTGAAGGGATGGAAAAATACCTTTGTTTTTCTGAAAGCTCATGGATGCAAATGTTTGTTTATGGTGGGCATCTCTGTAGCTATGTACACACAGACCCAATGTATACACACACGAGTGCATGTTGAGTGGGAGTAATATTTTGTAATTTCTAAGGCACTCCTACATGAAGAGACGTGGGTGCCTAAGAAAACATAGCTGAAAGCAAAATCAACATGACCTAGTAAACAACAGCTATCTAGCACATGTGTGCCTACTGTAAAGCAGATCCTGCCTTCCTCTGTGGAAGCATATCCTATGTGGGCTCTACATGCTTTCTCAGACAGCGAGAGAAGCCGGCGTCATTTGGACTGAGAACTCTCTGTAAGATTTTACTGAACTTGGATCATTTTTCTGCAAATCTTCTTTTGCATTATTTTGCATTTAATACCCCACTGTCTGAGCAGAACAAACTGACACCCAACAGCTACAATGCCTGCCTTGTGGGAAGTGGTACCTGCTTGGTGCAGTGAAAGTGGAACTGGTTTTTGGCTGTTGCTGCTTGGCACAGGCACCTTTCTGGTGCTGTCCTGTGGGTGACAACACAATTTGCAAGTTATTAAAAGTTTAGGAGGATTCAGAACATCTTATTCCAAAAGTTTCTAAGTATTTCATGCCTGTCATCTGAAGCAGTAGTGCTTCAAAACAGCGGGAGAAAAAAAATTACGCATTGCATATTTATAATACATGATTGTTGATATCTGTTGACATTTATCTCTGCTCTAGAGAAGAGACCGGATAACTTGTTTGTGGCAGGGAAGCTAAATGTCATAACCAGCATAGCCTGTTACAGATATATGTTAACCCTTTCAATTAATTTTGTTAATACTTTCCTGGGCTTAATGAAGGGTCATGTGATAAATCAGGCCTGTGCTTTTGTTCTGCTACGTAAAGAGATGCACAATAAAATTTGTGCTGTTCTGGGTACCCGCACAGAGATGTGAAACATAAAGTGACTCCTGATGGATGATGGCAGGGAACAAGGAACACTTGTGGGACCCCACGAGTCCAGGGCTCTGTGTGCCTTAGCAATCGATGAGGCCGGGTGGGAGGTGGTTTGGAGAGCAAATCCTTTGTCAAGGACCCGACAGCCATGGCTGGGGCATTCTGAGTGACTGATTTGGACTAGGTCTTGTTCAGTGGGTGGATGCTCATTTGTGCACTGAGAGACCACTTTGCAATGGGAGCAACTGGGAGGTTTGCCTTGAAAGTGCCCAACTGAAACACTGGTGCAGATGCACTCTATTGTTAGTTTGTTTTCATCAAGTCTTATAATCTGCTTTTTAGGGTTTTTTTTTGTTTGTTTTTTTTTGTTTGTTTTTTTTTCAGGTAGGACATTCTACCTACCTGAGAGAATCTGGTTTTCAACTTTAAAAAGCAGGGAAGCATTTCGTGATCTCAGTGTTACTGCAAAAAGGAGTTTGAAAACAAGCTAGGTCTAGAAAACTGAGTATGTTCCTAAAAAAAAATGTTATAATTTCATGAGTTTGGTGATTAGCAGGTGACTTTTTAGGTTGTCCTTTCCTGGGAGAAAACCTGCAGGAATAGCCTCGGTGGGTAAAGAGTACCTCTCTGACTCTCCATGATATGGAAGTCAGAGGCATTGCTTCTTTCTTGATTTAAATCCATGCATCTCCAGTGCAACAGCTGTGGAGTTATTTGTGGTTCAGGTTCACTGAAATGACAGCTCTTGGAAAATCTGCTTTCAAAATTTTCCTGAGTTCTGAAAAGGAGCTGCTGAGCAAGTCCAGGGTATGGGTGTTTTGGTTGGTTGGCTGGTTGGTTGGAGTTCTGAGGGTTTTTGTACTTTTCTAAGTTTTAGAGACCAATCTCCCTTTGCATGGGGGATGTCCCGGGGCCAGTGTTTTTTCTACACCTTTTGTTTTGAGCAGGCCCCAGGGCATCCCCCATGAAAAGGGGTTTGGGTTGATTGATTTTATTTGCCAGCCCTGGACCTGGTGAGTGGGAAACTGCCCAGGTGGGCATCCTTCCTCAGTGCACAGCTACCCAGAGCCTTTCAGATTCTTAAAATCCTCAGCATCCATTGTGGGAAAAAATTGGGAAGAACCAAGGGGGAAGGTGATAACCCCTGTACCAGGAGTCCCTCATGGTGGGGCAGCCAAGTGCAAGAGGAAGCCCTGGAGCAGGAGAGAAGCACAAGATCATTCCTGTTCTGTTCTTTTCCTGAAACCTCCTTGTTTGCAAATGCCAAGTTCCAAACCCTCCACTGCCTCTCTGCACACCCACTCCTGCACTTAATGCTTTTCTCAGAAACACGCCCGTAGTAAGAAGGAGTTGAAGAGACCAGAGCAATGAAACACAGAAACCACGGGCACCCAGGAGGGACAAAACCACCCTGCAGTAGCAAGCCAGTTAGGAAGGAGGGGTTTGGATGAACGCGGTGTTATTTCATCTGTGCACTGGCCATACCAGGCAACACATGGCTTAAAACCCAGAAGAGAAAAACAGAACGGGCTGTAGTGGCTTTGAGGGGTGCCACTGTGGCGTGGAGAGCTGCAGCCACTGAAGTCCTCGAGAGGGAGAGACAGACTGGGTTACCATGACCTGGATCATGAAGAGATTGCCAGTGACTTATTAAACATAAAAATCCCACTGGGAGTTTTTGCTTCTCCTTCCTTCCTGCTACGTTGAAAATGGGGACTTCATGTGTAAGGTTTGGGGGTTTGAACCTTCCTTAAACAATACAGTAAACCAGAAGTCCAACATGCTTTCTGTAAAGACAGATCACCACCATCTGCCGAGATAACTTCTGGAAAATTATGGCCAGGGTTTGTTTTTTTTTTAGTATCTCCACATACAGGTTTTAAAAGGTGCTGGTCGTTCAGACTCAAAAGGCATCCAAATTTCTAACTGCCTGGCTAGTTCTCTGGCTCAAGAATCTAAATGCATAATATAAAGTTAAAATATTTTACGTATCTATTAAATACTTTAAATATTTAGAGAATTTTTTTTATATGAAACACTTCATTTGAGGACTAACCTGAAAAAAATAATCATATACCATTGAATTATTTTTTGCCTATGTGTGAGGGCAAGTAATTAATAACTTGTATTCTCTAAATAATTTCTAGTGTGTTGTAGTGACATAAACTACAAAGAAGTACAAGCTTTAACATCAGACTTTAGGAAGAGCACAAGTAGAGAATGGATGTTTGCTGGATGAAGTGAATCTGTATTTGGAAAATTCCCAGAGCACTTTAGAGATAATACTGGATAGGTAAACATCAGAAAAGGGCGTATTTGCACCAAAGAGGAAGGAAGTTCCCCTTGACTTCTATCTCCATTAGCTTTGTTGAAGGCAGTGTGACTGTGGGAAGTATAAATCCACAGTGAATTCAGATTAGGCGTCTTCTGGATTCAAGGGCAAGCCTTTCCACATCTGCAGTCCCTATTAATTTATTCCATTAATAGTGGAATACAGGTGAGGGTTCATGCTACTCTTGTCGGTGCAGTTACTGTCTGCCAGGCTGAATGTCAGCCACTCCTTATTCTTGTGTCTTTGGGGTTTTTTTCCCCTTTAATTCACGTTTCTGACTCAAGAAGAGGAACGCTTAAGAGCGCAGCCCATCGCAGCTGGAGCAGCTGCCCACACAGCTGGGGTGTGACTCTGCTCGGTTTCACTGGTTTTCACTTGCTTTTCCTGTGGGCATTTCATTCTGGGATGAGCACCCACCATTCATGGCACCTCTGCTTGCTCAGCTCTGTCCGTCACATCGTGATCCGTGGGGGTCAGGAGGGAAGGCAGGGCCTGAGGCAGACGTGGGCTGCAGAGTGAACAGGCTGTTCCCCGCTGGTTTATCTGCTCCCGTCCCGTGCCACAGCACTGACAGTGAGTGCCTTGTGTTCCTCCATCAGCGCTGCAGGAAGGCGGGCACGCTGTGATGGGCCACTGCCCAGGCAGCACCACTCTGCAGGGATGCGGTGGCCCAGCTCCTGTGGAGGTCACCAGGGGTACTGGGGAAGAGTGGGGACACCCACCCTGGAGCAGGAGGGTCTTGAGTGGCTGGTGAGGTCAAAATTGCAAGAAACTTGGAGAAAAAGAAGGTGAGTGTAGGATGTGAGAGAAGCTCAAAGGCAGAGATAACCTGCAGGATTAGTTTTGTCAATTAGAGAGAAAAGGGAAGTAATATAGACATTGCAAGTTTATTCAGAAGTTTTCAGTCTGGAAAGGGCCCTGCCTAAATCAAAAATAGCTTCCCTTTACGGAAGAGGCTTCCTTGCTCATTCTTTATGTATTTATATCTGACTTGGGCTGGCTCAATGGACAAAATGTTCTGTACTTATTTCCTCTTTTTTTTTTTTTTTCCTGAATGAAGGCAGCTGTCAAGTGCAGGAGAAGTGAAGCCCCAGGAACTTGCTGTGTGTACCACACCAGGGTTGCCTGGTCCTCACTGACCGGGGACAAACACCCTGTTTCTAGGGCAAGAGCTGGCACTTGATGGAAATCTTTTGTCTGCACCTTTGTGCCTTTGCCATCAGGCAGAGAGAAAAGAGCTGTTCCTCTGCCTTTTTCTCTAGGCTTTTTGCTTTCATTAAGCAGAGAGCATCAGCCTCCGCTGTGGTGGAAACAAGGGCAGAGGTGAAGGATGGTGACACCAGCAAGGCCAGTATGAAGTAACCCTACAGGACTGCAAGAGAATGTGTGGAAATCTCCTCGACTTCTATCAATTAAAGGGAAAAGGGGAATAGTTTTGGCATTGCAATTAAAAAAAGGTAATAGAGTCTGATTTACATTTCAGAATGTATTAGCTTGGTTTTAATTGGAAAATAATTTGAATTGCAAGTGAAATAATTAGATTAGAAAGTCACTCAGCAATTTACTACTCGTATTCCCCAGAACTGGACTCATAGAATACTGCTGAACATTAAGGGAGCTCTGTTTGATTTCCTTCTTCTTGCCCTCCCCTTCACTCCTCTCCTAATGAATTATGTTCTGGAAGTAGAGGCACATCTTCATTAATGACCATGTTTTATGTCTGAGCTCTTGGCTGGTTGCAGGTGTTTTTTGGAGGTATGAAATTTGTGAGAACTTGTGAGAAAAGGGCAAGGGGAGTTTTTCCGGATTCCTCCAAGCCATTTATTCCAAATCTAGCTTGTACAAGAAAAGTAATCGTCAGGCTCTTCTCGATATCCCCTCTTGAAGTGGTCAGGGTCATTCTGGAGTTGTTAAATGCAGGAAAACTGGCACTGGGGACGTGTGGTGCCTGCAATGAATACATCCAGCAGCATAGATGTGTAGCTGGTGCTTCATTTCCAGAAGGCACTGCACATCCCCAAGCACACTGCAAGCCAGGAGCCCTGGTTCCATGCACTTGTATGCGTGAGTGAGCCCAGCCATCATTTCCCTCCTCCTCGCTCCGGGCGAGCACTCAGGGATGGGGACAAAGGCAGGCTGCAAACTGGGTTTGTGTCCCTGACAAGCACACAGGACTGGCTTTTGTGCTTACTGGATGGTGCTAATGGTTTTGTGAGATTCACTCTTCCTATTAGAAAGGAAAGTCTTTTTCATCCCTGGCATGGGGAAGTACACAGGGGAATCATATTTGGGGAACTTACCTATTGCTGCTTATTAATGTTATAAATCATCGTTTAGTGGCTGATAAAAACAATCTGTCATAAATTACAGATCTCAGAAAAAATCCGCACAGATGTGAGACAGAAAGCAATCCATTACTGCTGCTTTTTCTCATTTCTTCTCTGATAGACCCCAGCAACTGCACCATCAGCCTGTGTTTATTTCTAATTATTTATTTACACACAAAGCCCCTGCCTTCTCTTCCAGGTCAGGAATGCTTCTTTCACTTGAGGGATAACTTAAAACCAATTTGATTGGGCATGAAGAGTAATTGGACGTCATTTTGAGAAGCAATCCCTCTGCGTAATCCATCACTGTTGTCACGCTAGCCTGTCTCAGAGGCAGGGCAGCATTTGCTCGTCTGAGCCTGTTGTCCCTCCAAAGTAGAGGCCCCTTTTCCATACTGATTCTTTTCCAGCCTCTGTTTATTTCTTTAATGACTGAAGCAAAAGCAGATATTTTTAGGTAAGTGTCTATAAATTATTCTGGCAGGTTTGTATAAAGGCGTGTGATAAATTTTCAGGAAAGAATTTGTTGCCAGGATAGCTTCTGGAGCCAAAATGTTGGTGCCAAACTAAATGGGAAGAGCACATGTAAGACACCAGTTGCAGCCTGTGGGGTTGCAGCCTTTCTTGAGGTGGGCACCCCTCTTGTGGTGGTGGGACGATGCTCTGGGCCCTGACCTCTTCACCAAAGCCATTATCTGCCCCTCTTCCTGCTGTTTCCTCATCCCATTCAGTAGGTGTAGTCCTATCTTATTGTTGGGGGGGTTGTGTTTTCTTTTTTTTTTTTCCCCCCCAGCAACCCTTACCCTCTAATTTGATTTCGGAAGCTGTGCCAGGAGCCCTCTGGATGTGCTGGTGGGATTTCACACTCGTGTCAATTCCCAGCGGTGCTCTGTCCGTGTGACTGGGACATGACTGGGACGTGAACCACATGGGGTGGGGGTGCTGCAGGTGCTGTCCTGGAGCTGGGTAGAGCTGAAGGAGGTCCCAGCAAAGGGCAGCAGTGGGGCTGTGTCCTGGGCCTGTGGTTCCATCACCAGGAGCTGCTCCTTGTGCCTTCCCTGGCATAAGCACCATAACCCAGGCCTCACAGTGTCACAGACTAGGCAAGAGTTTGAATTCCCAAGCTCAAAAGCTGCGGATTCCTCCATCTTAAACAGCTATTCTTCCATCTGTAAGCTGGAAACTCATTTGATTTTTAAATTGTGTTTTCCTGTTGAAAGAAGAGACGCAGGGGAAAGGCCCCCATGGCAGGGCCCTCACCTCCAGCAGCAGTGTGCACACATTGTAGTTCCCATTGGTTCTTGTCCTCTCCAAGTGGATTTAACTTTCATTTTTAAATGGCAGCATTTGAAAGGCATGTAGGGCTGAGCTAACCATGTAAGTAATTAGACTAGGAATGCAAGCAGAGGGGGCCATCAGCACTCATTATTTAAGAGCCAGCTTCATTATTTTTACTGCTTGGATGCTTATCTTAACATCAGCAGCTGCTTTTATTTAAAGGGGCTTTGCCTTGCAGACTTGACGTGCCTTGCTAGGCTTGCCTGGAAGGGCACTTGGAGATTGCAAGCCTTCCTCAGAGAGGTGAAACCAAAGTAGTTTGCTCCAAAAAAGATGCTTCCCAGTGTTGAGGCTCCCAAAGTATTTACACCCTGTGCAGGCTCTGTGGGGATTTGTGCCCCCATACCTGGAACAGTGCTCCCACCGTGATAAAAATAAAACGCTCTTTCACAGCACATGGTGGTTTTTTTAATCAGGCCAAAGCATGAAAATTGTCCTGGGCATCTAAAATTAGAAGATTATGAGGTCTGTAGAGAAAAGCAGTGTCAAATCACACTGCTGCAGTCCCTGCCCCAAAGTGCTTGCAGGTAAACACCCGTCTTTGGCTCCAAGCTTCCATTGGATATGACTTAATATAAGGGAGCTGACAAAACTGCACAGTCCAGGGTGAGCCCAAGTGCAGTGGTAACTTTTATTCTGACACCTTTTATTAAGTATGTATGTGCCCAGAGCTGTCTTTTGGTGGGGGATTTGAAAGGTGGGCAAATAATGTAATATTGTATACCAAGTGGGTATACCAGTGTGCTGCTGCATCCCTTCCCCGAGCCCTTTCACTCTCTCTCCTGGTTTTTATCACTGTTGTGTGTGTTGTGGATGCCTGGGCTCTGCTCCTGTGAGTGGCCTATAGACAAGGGTGGGTCATGAGGGAAGAGGGCTGTGCCGCCAGTCTTCAGTGGGAAAGACTAGTCTAAAATGCTGAACTCCCTTGTGAGGGGCTTTGAGATCTATAAGCATGTGTGATGCTCTGGAGTTCTCATGCCACCCAAACTGCCTCGAGATTTGAAGATGTCTTGCAGGAGACGGTCTGGCTGTTCTTTCAGCAACCCCCTGGGTGTTGAGCAGTGTACTTCTCCAGGCATCCAGGGAAAGGAGAGACGATTCTGTCGTTTACCTTTGCAGTTTCCTGCATGCTCTGGTCTTTTTTTCTGCAAATTTGTGCCCAGCCCAGCAGAGTTAAATGCTGCCACGTTGCGTGCAGGGCTGCTTTGTTGCCATGTCAACTGTGCATGTCATTTGTTTACATTTGATTTGGCAGAACATTTCATGATAAGAACCAAGGCCTCCAGCGACTTTGAACTGGGGGGTGACCGGGCAGGGGCACAGCAGGATGGGGAGCGAGGGAGAAGGTCTGCATCCACCTTCTGCTGGTTGCCCACCAGAGGAGCAAAGGGAGCTGCTGCCTGGGACCTTGTCATCATAGTTTCCAGGAAAATAGGAATAGGGGAAATAAGTGTTGATTCTTATATTAACGTGGATAACAGAGTACATGAATTCTCAGGTGGCTTCTTGCAGTTTGACCCGTGGAGTGCGAAGGTTATTTCACAGCCTGTTGCGGCCAAGGTTGCCACAGCTAGGTAATTTCTGTGATCCTGCCAAATTCCCAACAACCAAATCTTGATTGTTTTCATGTGTTAGTCAGTGATGGGAAGAATCTTTACAGGCAAAGACCCATAATTCGAAACAAATCTGTGACAGACTTTCCTGAGGACTTCCCCCCAGTAAAAAGAATACCAGGGCTTGGCCCAAAGCCAGGCGAAAAATATGTCTTAAAGAAAGTCTGCAAAGACTGGAGTAGTATGTGAACTCCCAAGTCAGTGCTAAAGCAATTCAAGAAAAGTAGGTGCAAAACTAATTTTTCAAAATTCCATCAATGACAATGGACTGATTTTTGTTTTGTTTTGTTTTGTTTTGGGGTTTTTTGGTGAACGGAAGCAATCTGGGAAAAGGTTGGTAAAATGTAAGAGTTTTTTCTCCAAAGTACTTCTGACTGTTTGACAGGGATGTTTTTTCTCCCATATTTGTTACCTGATCAGGAGTGGCAAATTTTCCATTTCCCTCTCAGGGCTGTTCTTTGACTTCTGAACGTGAAACACGTTTCTTGTGCTGTTGGTGGGAAACACATTCAAGATTCAAGTGCTGGGAAACTGGGGACGTGATGCAATATCCCCCTTCTTTCTAAAAAAGAAAGAGATTTAATTTACTACTCTTTAATATGAAAAGCCAAGCTCGCCTCCCTGGCAGCTCTGCAGGTGAGGACAGGGGACAGCACAAAGTCTGTGATCCCTTATGAGGTGCATGCCTCTGCCAGTCCCTCCTCCGGGTGCTTGGTGAATCACAGCCTACTCTGGCAGTCTGCCTTCTGGGGGGTTTCTGCTTTCATGAGAGAGAAAATACCCTTCATCTGTGATTAATGTCCAAACCACCAAGCACCACCTGAAAGACCACAGTGCCAGGAGTGTAGGAGAAATGAGCCGTGGGCCGGTGATATGTTCCCCCACTTTGATCTCCATCACCCTGCTCGTTGCTCTGGCTTGATTTTTACATACCTGCATGTGATAACTTGGTCCTGAGCTCACCAAGTTGTCTTCTTGGGGCATGCTCACAAACGTGCTCTTCGGTGACAGCGGCTGCCCGAGCACTGCTGCCTCCCTCCCCATCTTACCTCCCTGGTGCATCGGAGCTGGTCCACCCGCCTGTGATCCGCTGAGAATTTGTACCAGCTTGTCATAAACAGCAGGGCAATCTGGATTTGGGGCAGAGACTGGTTAAAACAGCAGTGCCACCAGGAGGAGATGTATCTGCAAACCACGGCCTCCACAGCAGCCAGGCTGGGGCTGTGCTTCCCCGAGCTTTGCATGGAGGTGAGACTCCAGGTCTGCAGGTGGCACTTGCTCTTGATGTCTGACTAGAGCTGTACAGGAGTTGCCTGTGTTGGTACCTTTGTTACTCATCGCTGTTAATCGGGATCTCTCCCTCCAATCCAGAATAGTTAAGCTCCTGCTGGGGAAGCAGACACGGAAGGTGGGGAGTGTGGTAGCGTGACCAGTGTTGGAGCAGGGGTAGAATGCCTGTTTTCTTTTTATGTCTTGTGTGGCCTGGAGAGATCGTATCCAGGTAAAGGGCTAAGCCAACCTTATGACTCTCTTGGCTTTGGCCTTTCTAGGGCTGCCCAACCATGCTACCAGAAGTGACTATTCTTGTAAGGTGGGTCTAGCTCTTGGCCATTGACCAGGCATTTTTTGATCTCCATTCATTCAGGCCTTGAAACAAACCACTAAAGAATAAAGCCTGTCAGGTACTATCAACATGTGTAGGGTTCAGTCTGGATCCCAGCTTGTGTAAGGTTTTCATTGGGCACCAGTGATAATATGGTGTGCTCCAGTTCTTGCTTTTTAATTTTCCACTTAAGGGTAAGACTAGGTGCTTTCCTCAGAACATGAGATTCTTTAATTTTAGACACGAGGTCTGGCACCCTTTGTGGCAGCCAGCTGTCTTCTCATTTTCTTAGCAGTGCTTTCATTCTTCTGCATTGCAAGCCAGCTCATTTTCTGTGTGGGATCCTTCTCACCTCAGCCCTTTCCCAGTTACATAAAGAAGGAAAAATGCTAAAAGACTGATTGCACTGAAATTTTAAAAATAAAAATAAAATTGTTGAGGCCCGTTCTGATGTGTTGCTACATGCCAGATGTCTGCCTATGGGTATTTCCAAATAAAAGCCCTGCCCATGGAGCAGGCATGGATCTGCAGCATTATCTGTAACAAAAAGCAGTATGTGGGATAATAGTATGGAATACGGTTAATAGCAAAATAACACATCTTGGGCTTGAATCAATGATCACCAGAGACAGGATGTTGCTTTATAAAGATTTCAGTTGTTATATTGTTTTGTAACCTTCTCTATCTCATTTTTAAGTTAGCATTCAGAAAAAATCTAAAACCCAGTGCCTGGAAGAAGCATATAGAGAGAACTTCTACAAGCCCTTCCTTCAGGCTCACTGATGAAGTGGTGTCAGCTGGAAGAGATGCCAGCAAGGGATGCAAGGTGTTCTGCTCAGTTCTTTCCTGAACTCCTGCTCCTTGGAGACTCATGGTTCCTATGCTAGGAGCAGGGACGTGTTGTTTCAGTATTTGTTGGGCAAGACAGATGCCCTCGTTCCTTTGCCATTTCTAGCAGATGAGCTTTCCAGCTGGGAACCTCATTTCCAAATAGTTCTTCAACAAAAATCACATTCCTTGGACTGCTTGTTCTCAAAAAGTGCTCCAAGTGACCTTAATGCGTTCTCAGCTGTCCTTTACAACCGAGAAATATTTATAAATGCAAGGTCACCAATTGCAGCGATGTGCATTACTATTAAACTTGGCGCTTGTACCCAAAGATGAACTTTTGGCTAACACACAAGGTTGGGACAAAGGAAGTTGTTTTCTTGTTTGCTTCTGTGAACTTGTAATTATTTTTTTGCTACATCGCTTCGTCTTCCCAGCCATAAAGTGGGATAACTAAATTGCACTTGCCTTACCTGGGTATATTAAAGTTTCTGAAAATCCAGCAGCTGTCTTTGTGGAAATGCAAAATGCTTGAGTCTTTCTGATACCATCCACACCCTAAGGGCTGACCTGCTGGCTTGTGTCTCACAGCTAGAGTCAAATGGAGCTTCATTCTGCTTGCAGGCAGCTATGGTGGTTACCAGCAGCTCTGAGAGCACCCTTGATTTAGATCCTGCTCCAAGGGGCCAGACAACACACGTGTCAAAGTGAAATTTTCATTCTGTTCATTCTCTTCCGCACTCTTGGTTGAAATACTTCTACCCTTCATCAGTGCAATACCAGGGGACCTGTTGATTGCCAGCAGCAATTAATGCAATGCTGGTAGCGATGCTAGGAAAGGAATGGAAGTGATTGACTTTCAAATTCAGGGTTTCTGTTTGCAGGCCTGTGCTTTGGGGAAAACCTGTAACAAGGCTTCTGTCTAGAAACTAACTATATCTGATGTGAAATAATAAACAGAGAAATAATGTACAGGAAAGCTGACTCTATTCCTTTAAGTGACCAGAGTTGTACTTTTAAGTCCACTTTAGAATTAGGTTTTGCAAGACAGAGCCTTAGATATTTAAGAGGGCAATCCTCTCAGCATCCCAAAGAGAACATTGCAGCCTCTAATTAAGCAAAGTATTAACTACCTTATCTCCTTGATGAAACTTGGTAAACTCTGCCCTGACAGACGTGCACACATGGCTTTCTCCCTGGAAATTTGGAAGCTAAGACATGCTTTCTCTATCATCTATGTGATTTATTTTTCCCCTGGCTATTCCCCTGGAGTTGCAGTAACGCACTGAACCAAGTGCAGCTGTCTTTGCGTTGAGCTGTATTTGCACAGAGCTCTATTTGCATGTTGGCTTGTGCTGCCGTATAATATTAATAAGGTATTAAAGGAGAGCAGGGAAGGGGGAGGGGCATGTTAAGATTTCAGTCTTGTCTAAGCAGGGCCATGCAAATACGCTTCCTTTTATCCAGAATTAATGACTAATACGTTAACTGGCCTCAGACTGGGATTTTGCTTTCTTGGGAAAGATGTCTGCAGCAAGAGGCTGTGCTTCCCTCTCTGTCTTCCACGCCCTTGGAGACATGAGTGGGTTTTTCCATTTTGGATGGAAGCTGCAAGGCTCTCATGCAAGGAAATCTCTGTTTACAAGCATGCATGTCTCTGGAAATAAATGCAGCCAGTAGAAAGCCACAGCATGGGAATGGATGAGAAGGGAGCAAGGGGAAAGGGGCTGGGGGTTGGAAACAAAGGAAAAAGTGTGGCGGCTATGCTTGGCATCCAGATCCGTCCTTGCCCCAGAGTTAGCCTGGCCTGGGCACCTGTTCTTCCTGGTGTGCTGGGCTCAGCAGCAGCGTGTGCTGACCGAGGAGATGGTGCCAGCACCTCACTTTGCACTGCTGGCTGGGGGTACCTGCTGGGCAGGGAGCAGCAGCGGAGGTGGATCCCTTCCCAATGGATTCCCAACAGGGGTGTGCCGCTGTAACCAGGAAACACAGGGAGGGACATTGGAAACTCAGTGTTTGCACATAGGTAGCTCTTGGTGATGATCATCTGGTTGCAGGACCCTGGGAGCCCAAGTAGTAATGGCTCTTGTGGGGGGCATTAGTGTGATTTCCAGGCGGGAGTTACCTTCAGTCTGCAGGGGAAAGAGTACTTCTGGAGCTGCCACACCTGGTACCTTTATATCAACAGCCTGAAGAAGAAGAGGCGCTGTTCTAGAAGGACCTGTTTATAATCAGGGCTTTATTAAATTGCTCTGTTCTGAATACGTGGGTAATTACAGGGGGACCAGAATTCCCGTGTGTAGGAAGAGAGGTGCTTTAGCCCCAAGCAGGTTTTGCATTACCCGTCCTTGGGTTTGGTGGGCCAGACATTCTCTAAACCTGGCTTGTCCCTAGTGTAATTGCCTCATGTGCTAAGTCTGAGCCAGCTTTCCTCGGGCTGCCATCCAGCTGAACCAGGCTGGCTTATCCCAGAGTCTTGGTGTTCTAACTCAGAATGGAAGGATAGGCAAGGTGGTAAGGGGGTGCCATGCTCCTGTCTCCGTGCTCAGTTCATGCTGTGGACATTTTGGTACTAACCTGGTATTCCCACAAGTCACTTGGGGGAACAGCGTGATCTTGCTGCGGGGATTGTGCCATACTATGGGGGAAGCTCTGTTCTTAATCAGTGCAGGAGCCATGAGGGGAAAAACAAGTCTGCAACATCACTTGGCAACACAATTATTATAATAGGGTTTGCTTCTTCCTACACTGCCCAACGGAATTATTTTCTCCATATGGTGGAGCTACTCTGTTTTTAACTGGTTCTTCCTGCCCCTTCACCAGCTGGCTGTTTTTCTGCAGGACCTCTCAGCTCTTGCGCATTGTGCCTTGCCGAGCTGAGAGGAGGGGAGGGAATTCTGGTGAAAGTAGGCTCAGGACAGGTGCTGCCAGCCCTGCCTGGTCAGGGGGCACGAATATATCTGGTGCTGGACCTGAGGCATCAGTGAGATGAATATTCAGTGTTACCTAATAGGATAACTCAAAGCAAGCATCCTGTTTATATTTGGTGGTGGTGAGATTTTGATGAGATCACTGAGTTGAAGGAGCTGTAAATGGGCTGCACATGGGAGTCTTTCCCTTCTGGGTTTCCAGCTCGTTTCAGGCCTGACCTGTAACAGCTGATTGTCGTCCTTGTCTTGGGTGTTAAGCACAGCTTGGCTAATACATTGCAATCCTGTCTGTCTTCTTGCTATTTTTGTCTTCCTAGGGCAGGGCACCCTACCTGTAAGCTTCTTGTTGCTCTCCAGCTGCTGGGGGATCCTGGTCCTCCCCACAGCAAGCCTCTGCTGCTTGAGTGCATCCTCGTGATGCCAAAAAGGAGAAAAAAAAAGAATACAGCAATTCCAACAGGAGGTACAAGGTGTTTAAGAAAGATAAATCATTTCTGTGATTTACACTTCAGGAAAAAATAGCCCACCAGGGTTCTGGGCAGCCGGACACTCTGCATCTGTATTCAAGGGCCCTCCTCACTTGCTTTTAGTCTGCTTTTCTAAGGAAACGAGGTGTGTATGATCACTCCGCTGCTGTGTTCCCCTTAACTTTTGATCTGGTGAACAAATTCAGCGAATTTGATGCAGGGGGAGAGGTCTCAGTGGTACTGAGTTCTACATGTTCCATGAAAATAGGCAGCTGGGCAGAGCCCCTGTTAGTGCACGGCCCAGAGGAAGGGCTGTGGTGTTGGCTTGCCAGTTAATACATGGTGTTGGAGGAGTGTCTCTGTACAGGAGCTCAGTCCTGAGAGCTCTCTCTGTAGGAAACAGCAGAAGTCTTTCTGTGGCCTTTTCTTTTTTGATTTTTTTTTTCATTTGGTGAGACTTGAAAATAAAAATAACACTTTTCATCTTCAAAGAGCTTTAGAAACATCAGCTAATTAATCCTTCCCTCATCTAGCTTGCTGCTTCAAGGAAAAGTGGGAAAGCAGGGATTTTTCTAAAAGTGAGTGAGATGGATCCTCGGAGGACCCATCTCAATTCTGAAGGGTCTGTGGCTGTTGCTCCACTCCAGAGCATGTGGCTTTGTACCGTGCTGTTGATTGTTCTTTGTTTCTGTAACAAATAAGTAAACAATGGGGTTCAAAGAAACAACCAAGAGATGTCCCCAAGCACATATGCCCCAGCTTAAGGCTAAACCATCAGCCTGAAAGAACTGTAAATGGGCTTAATCAGAAGAGCAAGAAAATTCCCATCATTAAATTTTAGATTTTTTTAATTGATCATACATGAGATAGTAACATTTTCTGATAAATTACCCTGAAGACACAATAAGGGCATTTCCTTGTTCTTCTCTTGATGTCCCTGGGGATCTTGCAGGCAAGTGTCAAAACCAGAAGCTTTAGGTAATCTCCTGGTCACTCTTGAGAGTTCTCTCCCCTCTTAGTCCAAGAAACCATGCATGGCTTGTTGTTTGCCCATTCATGCACACAATGGGCACAGTGTCAGTCCTCACACTCAGGTGACAAATCAGCCTTATGGATTCAGGACAAATTGCCTTATGGATTCAGGGGGTGATTACACTGACACTGTCGCTCTCCACTGAAAGAAAGAAGATCATTATAAACCAGGCCTGACTGGAGAAGTCAGCACAAGGGGTGTGGATGGAGGATGTAGGTGGCTTTCACCCTCTGACATTCAAATGAGCTCTGTGATACAGGTTTTCTGCTGATGGTAACTCTGACTTCTGGTCAGGAGCCACCCATGCTTTCTCGGTGTGTGGGATGGGCATCAATGCAAAAAGCAAGTCCTTCTCGTGGGTTTTCCTTTGCATTCAGCCACCAGGCAAGTCTGGCAGAGGTGCCTGGATCACCTCCAGTCTCGGGGATGTGTTGTGGAGCACATTCGACACAGTGAATTAGCCTCGAAGGGCAGCAGGTCGGCAGGCGCCGTGCTTTCGGTTTTTCTTGGCAATGTGAAGGAGGACTACACCTTCTTGGTTTTTCTGGATCCTGCTTGAGCCTAGCACTTTGCTATCAGGATCCTAAGGTGAGCATCTCCAAGCTCAACAGCATCAAAGACACTGCAAAAGCTTTCACTCTAGGGTTTTTTTTTCTCAAGAGAAGTTTTGTATTTCATTTCCTCTTGAGTCTACTCCTACTGGCTTTTCCAGGGTGTTTCTCTTTTCATTACCATTCAATGGGTGTGAACTTCTCTGGGGCCCGAAACAGGACACGCATGCAAAGCTGTGTCGTTGTGCTGGCTTTTGTCATGAGATCTTCTTGTTTTTGTCAGCAGTTTTTTTTTTTTTTCTATTCCACTTTGCATCAACTCTGACTTCTATTGCAGATATGGTTACAATTAGAAAATAATTATTTTAGTCTTGTTAGAGCATAAATTAATTGTAGTTTCTGGTGGGACAGAAGAAAAAGCAAGAACAGAAAATACTTCTCAATCAAGCAGAAGTTTTCCCTATTTTATACATATTTACTATTATTCTACAACTGAAAAGCCTGGATCCAGAAATACTGCAGAAGGACGAAGTGGTGATTACAGAATGTATGTTCTCAAAGGAAGCTATTTTAGGTTTCCTCAAAGCAAGAAAAAAACCCCTCAGGCTCCCCTGAATAAGAAACGTGATGCTGTACTTTGAGTAGAAACATATCGAGTTCCCTGCAAATTTGTTGTCTTCAAATCATTGCCTTGCACATCCCTGCCCATCTCTGCATAACTCTTAATTTGGCTGCTCGTGTCTGTGTGCATAAATATGCAAGAAATGAGTCCAGAGTGGCTCTCAAAACTGTGGTTGGGTTTGCTGGGCTGGTAGATAGAAAAATTACTTTTTTTTCCCCCTTTTTCCTTTTAAACTGAGACATTCAGATCGGGCATCAGGAAGACACAGTAAACAAGGAGCCTGGCGTTGCTGTTTTTAGACAGGCACTGTTCGGAGTAGGATTGCGCTTTAGGAGGTGCTAAGTATGTTCAGCAATATTGGCATTTTGTTTCAGTTGGATGAAGATCCAAAAGAAATCTGAGCCCTTCATGAATGGAAGCAGCCTTCCCTCACATGCCCCTACATTGCTTTTCCCTCTCTCAGGGCAGATGTAAAGAGCTGCGTCCCTCCCACCTCCATCCCACCTCAATGGGATATGGAGCTGGTAGCTTCCTCTAGCTGGTGAAGGAAAAGCAGGAGAGCCCTCAAGCTCCCTTTCCCTGGCCACGCCACCCTGCGGAGATCACAGAAGCCGTACCGCTTAATCCTGCAGCCGCTGTAGCATCTTGTGGGGCGGCGACAATGGGCGTGAGCAAAATACATAATTAATAAAGCAGCGGTGGTTGGCATTTGCTGCCTGGTGATGGGTGGGATGCGAGGAGAAGCGGCAGGGTAATTATAGATGTGAAAAATGAGGCAGGAACACGGGGTAACCTTTCTAGGGTAGCTGTCCCGGTGATCGATGGGCCTACATTGTTTTCTCGCTAACCTTTTGGTGAACCTCCCCTTAGAACAACAGGGGAAATACAGTTATTCCCTTCCCCATCTTGTTTGTTGGTAAAGCACCCGTGTACCACCTTATTATTGCACCCTAAATATTGCTGCGTGCTGGTAGTAAATCACAGGTGGGCAGTCAGCTGCCCCTCATGCAGGGCCCTTCTGTCCTGTCCCGTCCAGCTGGAGGCTCCTGCCCAATGCACCGTGGGCACTAGCTCTGTCACAGCCCCAGTTAAACCAAAATGACGGCTTTCCTCAACTAAAATGGGGGTTGGGGGAGCTGCAGGGATAGAGCTGGGGAAGGGTGCAGTAAAGGTAATGAAACGTACACTAGGATTTTTTGGTGGAGGGACAGGGAAACTCCAAGACATTGAGGCAATAAATTCACAGGCTTAGAACTGGATGAAAGCATCTTTAAGGGGAGGTGTTGGTCCATTTGCATCCCCTGCTGCTTGAGCATACAGTGGTTTTACCTCTCAAAGCCAAACCTGCTCTGTTTTCTCTAATTTCTAACGCAGCTCTCAAGTGATGAGGTTTCTGAGAGCTGCAGCCAAGTTTACAAAGCCCAGACTCCTCTGTCAGGAGGAAGAGGGTTCGGTTCAGGCGTTTCGGGGGGAAGCATATGATATACACCAGATAAAATTGCAACATGGAAAAAAAATGTGAAGAATGCCAGGAAATGTTCTTGAACCCTGCAGTTGACTTAACAGAGAGCTAAATGGTTACAGGCAGTCACAATAATTGAAGACAGGAATGTATACGTAAGACAGCCCCTTCTTTCAAGAAGGGGTGGATCATCGCCTTCATGTCCTGGGAAGTACTTTTGATTGTTGCATTTATTTCTCTGCAGTAATTACTAAACTTCCTCTCAGCCAAAAGCATTCCTGATATATGGGGATTTCTTCGCCCTTTACAAGGACAGTACTGGCTGCTTACAAAACAGTGAAATTAAAAAATTACATCCGTACTGCAGTGTGATCCAAGGACAAATTAGAAGTTAAAATTAATCAGATGGGAATCAGTTCAGATTCCCCTTGTGTATAGTGAAAAGTCTCTTTTGTATGATTTTTTTTTTCCCTGCAAGATTTGTCTCTCCAAAATGTCTGTCATGGCCACCTTAGATTTTAATATGCGGGAAATGTTTATATTTTTTCAGAACATCGGGATAGCTTTAAGAATTTGTTTTGGCAAGAAAAAAATGAAACAGTAAAAGGAGACATTTGAAGAGTCCCAGAAACAAATATATGACTATGTGTTGACATGTTATGAAGGTGTTGGGAGCGACTCCTTGCTTAAAATTGTGTTGAAATTTGCACTTACTATGGATTTAAATTCATCAGCTTCACACTTTAATGATTGAATTTAGGTTCCTGGTTTGGCACAGAGATGCATTAGAGAACAATTGAATTTTCCATGTGATGGTTTTAAATAAAGAATGAACTTAACTTTGCAGAAGACTTTGTTTTAGAAGTCTTTCTTCTGACGCGGTGCCTTTCTTCTGACAAGCATCATGGTTCCTTCGGGACTATTTGCACACCACACTTGTGTTCTTGCTTATATCCTGGTTTTCTGTCCGGCTCCATTAAGATGTGTGACATTAACAATTGAAATCAAGAGTTGTTCCTCTGCTACAGCTACAAGGGCCCTCTTCCATCTCTGGACAAGGGAGCGATTGCAGTCTTTGGCCCTAAAATATGGTAGCTGCAGGATCTAGAGTCATAGTGGTCACCCCAGTGGGTCAGGGATTGCATTTTGTTCAGGCTTGGTTACAGATCCTGTCTTAGCAGATGCTGACCAGCAAGTCCCAGAGCTTTTATTTCCAGGGTGATGAGGGATCCCAAATTAGGTTGCAAGTTCTTTAGTGCAGGAAAGGGTCTTCTTACATTTTTTTACATCATCTAGTACAGTAGGGCTCTACTTAACACTTCCAGATGTTAGCCCTAATATAAACGTATTAGAAATAAATTAAAGTCAGGGTGGATTTGTGTTTCTGCAATCTGTGCTGTGCCCTGTCCCTTGTACAGGGGGCCATTGTCGCCGGCTGTGCTGACTCAAGTAGGGCTTGAGTTGGAAGTGGAAATTTTCAACTCTCTGCAGCAGGAATGGCCAACTGGGGCAGCTCCAAGGTGTCCCTGCTGTCCCCTGCCATGCAGATCCCCATGTGCAGATGAGCAGGCATTCCCAGGCTTTTTCTTAAGCTTCTGTGTGGACCAAGCAGGTCCTCGGAGCGTAGGCAGAGTGCTGTGACTCACCAGGTGGGGCTTAAAAGTGGGCCTTGGATTTCATGAGCTGTTCGCAGCATGGCTGCTGTCTTGCTGGGTGATATCTACAGGTCATTTTGACCTAAAATCTGCCTTACCTCAGTAATACCCATCTCTTTCGAAAGAGCCTTCAAATCTGTGTATTATTATTGTTGTAACAAGTAGAAGACATGGCCTGATAGATAGGGCACACCGTTCACAAGGACCCCGCTTCTTTTCTTGGCTCTGCTGTGCTCTCACTGTATGATCTTGGGCGAACTGCTCCACCAATCTGTTCCCCTGTCACCACACATCGTCTTAGATCATCCATTCTCTGGAGCAGAGACAGTCCCTTAGCAGGGCGTGTTTTAGCATCGAGCACTGTGAGGCTCCAGGCTCTGCCGGGACTGCTGTGCGCTACAGAAATACAAATAGTTGCGGCTAATAATAATATTAAATCTGTGTGGCTCGTCAGAGATAAGTAAAGGGCAATGCTCCTTTCTCCAAGGAGCAGGCAAGATAAGTACTTCATTTTTGTCTTTGTCTTTTTCTAATTATAAAATTAAGAAAAAAAGGCAGCCAGTAGACATTATTTTAAAAAGGAAAAAAAAATAAAGGAAGGCTGCAGTGATTTGGTATTTTTAGCCTCAGACCTGCTACTTGTTCTGTGAAGCCAGTCTTAGGATCATGGCCTGAGTCTGGTTCGTATCCGTGTTTGCCAAGGATAGAAATGGTTTGGAGCCTTATATTGACAGTTGGCTCAGTATTTGGGCTAATCCTATAAAACCACCATGCAGCTTGATGCAACTTTCAGTATTTGCTGTGAACAAAAGTGTCAGGAACGTTGCAGATCAGACACAAGAAGCTTCACTTGGCCAATACATGGCAAAGCTCTGGGCTGGAACGATAAGGGTTTGGGATGGAACAGAGCATGGCAGAATGGCTGGCGAGAGGAGAAGTCAACTT
This sequence comes from Mystacornis crossleyi, assembly GCA_013400655.1. Classification (NCBI taxonomy): domain Eukaryota; kingdom Metazoa; phylum Chordata; class Aves; order Passeriformes; family Timaliidae; genus Mystacornis; species Mystacornis crossleyi. The sequence continues at coordinate 21,053 of VYZQ01045720.1, read as the reverse complement.
TTGTTTGTTTCTGTGTGCTGTGGGATTTTTTCAATTATTATTTCATTTCCAAAGAAATGCAACAGCAACAACAAAAGGTCTTAAATATTCAGCAGTGAAAACAATAGATTTGAAAAGGAAAACAAAAAGTTAGAGCCAGCTCTGGCATTGGTGGACACTTGGCTCTGAGGGAAGCGAGAACAGCTTGGATTTGCATAAATTGCATACTGCGGGTCAGAAAGCAGAGTCAGAATTATGCTTTCATTGCAGTGGCATGAATGGGAGCACATAATTGGCATTCTTCCCCTCTTGATCAGATGCCTCCTTCAGGGGATTTCTGCACCCAATACGTTGCAGCTCATCCATTCACTGCCTGGCATGGATAGGGCTTTTGTTTTCAAATTATGATTTTTCTATTCTCCAATTTCTTCCATAACCTGGGAAAGCCCCAACCCTCCCCCGGTGCACGGCCCTTTGTTTGGGAGAACAACCAGAGGTCACGCTGTGCTGAATGTAGTTGTTGTTGCATCACCCCGTGTGCATGTCTCTGTGCTTCTGGCTCAGCATGGAGCTGTCGACCCCCGGGGCAATGGTCCTGGTGCTCCCTGTTGTGCACCTTCTCCCAAATTTATGGAGTCCTGCGTTTCTGATTCCAGAGAGGTGAGTATGATTGTGGTCAGTCCAGCAGGGCTTCCTCCAGGGATGTACAAAGATGCTCGGGTGGGACAAACTTAGCAGGCTCTTGGTCAAACCCAGAGCTGGGCTTTCTTTTCCATTATTGGGCTTAATAGCATTTTTTTGCCTTTTATGATTTCCAGCTCAGTCATTGCAAGGACTTGCTAGGGGATTCAGGTTCAGCAAAACACTTGAGTGCATGTTTAACGTGAGCTGAAGCCAGGCCCTTGCCAGGACTCAGTCACGTATTTGCTTCAGGTGATGCGTGTGGTAAGTGCTTCCAGCAAGTGCACGGGGTGCTGCTAAAAACTCATGTCCACCCAGACCCTGGTAGCCACATGGAAGCCTTTCCAGCTGGATGTCAGGTCCTGATCATGCTCCCTGTGTGTTTTTTTCTCAGCACTGCTCACCCAGGGCTTCCTGTCCCGCCCTGGATGCATGGTTGCAGGTTGCTTCTCCACAGAGCCACTGGCCGGACCAGGTGCCTCATGCTCCTTTTTCCTGTCCTTTCCTGGGACCATGCCCACCCTGCTGTTGATGTCAGCTCTGTTCAGCAGCAGTGGCGAAGAGCAAACAGCAACTAACAGTTATTGATGGCTCTTCATTTATTCACAGACAAATGTTTTAACCTGTCAGCGTTAAGAAATCGTATTGATTGGAGAGATTTTGTTTTATTCCTTGGGTCTGTTAGTCAAAAGGGCAATTCCTCGTTTAATATCTTCCTGCCGCAGGCTTGGTTCTACTGTACCTTCTCTGGAAAATCTTTTATTTTCAAGGCACTGGGAAAATGATCTTTATAAAATATAAACTATGGGAATTTTTATTCCCCTCTGGCTTTAGGAGGAGGAGAGCAGCTGGTAGAGAGTGGATGAGAAAGGCTTTATCTGCTATATTTTGGTTACTGCGCTTTGAGTGATGGGTTTAATAATTGATAGAGCAATTTAGCAATGATCCATAATCCTGAAAGAAGCCTACGCTCCCCTCCCTCTCCCTCTCCCTCCCTTTCTCCTTCCCTTCGAGACTGACAGGCTGCTCTCAGTGGTTTTGTCTGCAAAATTTCATCCCTTGGTTTCTGTAAACAGCCTGACATGGGAGAGGGGGGGAAAAAAGCAAGTGTTTCTAAATCTTTTGTCTTGTTTCCACAAACAGCTGCACTGCCTTCTCCAGCTCTGGGCTTCAGTCATTTATTTGCTCATGTGCTCTTCCTGAAGAGAGCAGGAGGTTTTCTTCAAGGCCCTAACCTGAATGAAGTGTGTATGTGCAGTGTATATAGGAGAGCAGAGAGGTGCTGAGTCTCCCAGCAGGGACCCCTCCCTCCCCATGCAAACCCAGGCTTTGTTCATGGCTGAATCCAGCTTTCTTAATCCCAAGAAAGGTGCATAGGGGTGGCAAGTGCTTGATATGTAAGTGTGGTTTACTTGAAAGTCTTCCAGGATTAACCTATGGAAATTGCTTTTTCCAATAACCTCGTGGATGGTGGCAGCGACCAGGGGGACCCTGTTGGAGATGTTCTGTGTGGCTCCCCAGTTTTAAAGATGGATGCAAGCACGTAGCAGCATAGGCTTGTGTTTCCAGGTACAGGGTGTGCACCCCCCTCACGGGGCTAGAGGGCTCCTGTGTGGGATGTCCACAGTGAGTGTGGGAAGAGAGCAGAAAAGATGAAGCGGAAAAAGGAGACAGACAGAGTGAGCAAGAGAGAAAAAGAGACAAGGTTATAGGTACTGAGTATGTGCTGAGGCCGAGGCAGAGTGAGGAGAGGGAGGAGGTGCAGCCTGGCAGGAAGCCAGGTATAGGCAAAGTCAAGTGAGATGCATTAAATTATGTTTTTCCATATGTATTACATAGATGCCAGATTGACAACAAGTTGTAATTAAGCATGACATAAAATCAGCTATGCACAGCTGTATTATTCCTTAAAATTACAAGGGGTGAGGTCCTTTGGGGCACAGCAGAGTTTATGGATGCTCCGCCATGGGAGGTCTCTAAGACAGGCTAGCTGAATGCTTGCCGGGAGTGACACAGGCATTGCTTGGATGGCCCAGGATTGGGGCAGGGAGGGAGTGGGTCACTTCCCTGAGCTCCAGGCTAGTCTGGTCCACCTCTGACACCATCCTCTGGAGTATTTTCACCCTTCCCAGCCAGCACCCTGGTGGAACATGAGCAGTGTCCAGGGATGGGTAGTCTAGTCTGCTTCTATGATTTATTTGCTATTAAATACCTGTAGCTAGCAGTGAGAGGCTCACGAGACTCAGTTGATAATTACTCCAGTGAAGTTCAGAAGTAATTGTTGTGTAACTTGCTCCCTATTTTTAAAAGACAGAACTGTGTGTGTATGTGCACTTCATTAAAACACCCTGGGACCTGCAGACCCTCCCAGCTGTGCAGGATTTCGCCTGTGTGTAGGAGGATCTTNAGTGAGAGGCTCACGAGACTCAGTTGATAATTACTCCAGTGAAGTTCAGAAGTAATTGTTGTGTAACTTGCTCCCTATTTTTAAAAGACAGAACTGTGTGTGTGTATGTGCACTTCATTAAAACACCCTGGGACCTGCAGACCCTCCCAGCTGTGCAGGATTTCACCTGTGTGTAGGAGGATCTTGGTGACCTTCCTATTGAGAATTGCATGGTTACTGGGCCTTACAGAGTTAGAGAAGTTCAGGTGACTTGGGGCCTTGGGGGGTCATTTAGTCCAACCTGATGGTCAAGGTAGGGTCTGCCATGAGATCAAGATCAGGACTTCATTTTGCTGGGGCTTAAAAGCATCCAAGGATAGCAACTGCAGACTCCCTCAGGGCAGCCTGTGCTGGTGGTTCATTTATCTACACTGTGGAGGTGTTTTCCCCATTCCCAGAGGGATCCTCTCCCGTTTCAGTTTGTCTGTCATCTCTGCCTTCTGCTACCCACCTGAGGGAAGAGCCTGGCACCATTTTCTCCATGTGGCAGAGGAGGAGGAGCAGGCCGCTGTCATGGACACCGTGGTTCTCCCAGATAAACCCCTGCGGTACCTCACTGGTTAGCAGCCTCCAGTTTATATTGATGTCCTGTAACATAAATCATCACTGAGGGCTGAGTGGATCCAGCTTCCAGTCCTTTGAGCTGATTCAAGTATTTTTTGAAGTGTTGCAGAGTGATCCTGAGGGATGGGCAAGGGCGATGTGAGCAGTGCAGTGTTGGAGCGCCCCTCTAGTGATGGTTGTACAGGTGGTCTGGCAGCCCTGGAAATGGCTCTGGCTACACCCACAGTCTTTCCCAGAAACCAGGTGTACCTGTGTTTGACCTGTGAAATACAGAACCTGCTAGAAGGCCCTGTAGAGGCACTGTCCTTCCTTATCACTCAAACCAACACATCTTCGTGGGCAAACAATATACTATGACCAACTGGGTGGCATTCCTCAGTGGTCCTTTCCCTCCCTCAGGAACAACCCTGTGCTGACTGACCTCTCCATGGTTGGAACTTGATGCTGGAATCTGAAAGGCATGGTGCGCCTGCATGGTCGGGGGTGAGTCTTGACTCCCAGGGCTGTCCCTTGCTCAGGGATGCAGGAGAAATGCAGCAGTCCTGCTGTGGGGCCAGCAATGAGGATGAGCCCAGCATTTCCCTGCTGAGTGACACGAGGGGGGCCTGAAGCTGCTTGTAGGGATGTTAAGCTCTGGCCCTGGTGGCTGCCTTTATCGTAGACATCAGGTCTTCAGATGCCCAGCCCTGGAGCAGAGGATGGCCTTAAGCTGGGGGTCATCCATATTCGGTGTCTGCATCCTTTCTGGGTGTCTGTGTGAGTGGGGAGGTGGAGGGGTGAGGGAAATAGCAACTGTAACCTTTTACTTCCAGGATATGAGCCTGCCTCCTTTTACATCCCTTCATTTAAGAAAGGATTTGGAGTCTGAGAGGTACAGAGGAATAAAAAAAAGGTTCTGTGTGCATTCCACCTCCATTACCTAAGAGTTAAGGGTACTCTCCATTCTACAGTACATGGCAATAAAAGGTGGACACCGCCACAAAATATAATTGAGCAGAGGTGAGAAAGAGTCCATGAAGATGCCAAAGAAAGGGTTCATCTGAGAGCGGGATAGAGCTCCATCACTTGAATAAGAACCCCTTTGTAAGACACACGGGATGCAGTTCTTTGTCCTCACAAGTGGTATCTTGGTGCATGGGAGAGCACGAGCCCTGAGTGAGGTGAAGTCCTGGGCATGCAGCTGGTCAGTGCATCCCTGCTTGGGCAGAGGAGCTCAGCTGCTGCCTCTCTGCCTCTGCCCAGGGCGTTCTGAGTGGAGATGTGAAATCTGCTGCTTCCAGGAGTTCAGGCTTTAGCAGGTGAGCAAGACAGGAGTTGTGTGTACCAGCTCAGAGACATCTTCACCATAGGTCTGTCTGCACTGCCTGCAGCTGCCCCCAGCGTTCTTCTGGAGCAGGAACATTCTCTGCTGAAGGTGCCAGCAAGTATCGAGTTTTGAGTTATATTTTCTTCTGATATGTATACTTGTCCATGAAGGACTCTGCTGAGACTATCTCGCTTGGCCATGGAACCCCACCAGAGGTGGTAAATTATCCCTGAGGAGGGCAGTTTGCAGGGAAGTTTTAAAATTCAGAAAGAGCCCAGCTCTCTGAATCCCAGTCTGTGGAAATGAATTTTTTTGGCATTTGTTTTTAATGTCCTGTGATGTGTGGGTGAAAAAGCCAGTGAGCTAGACTGGTAATTAATTTTCCTGACAGAAACACCAGACAATGAAATTACCCTGCCACAGAGCAGGGTTGCTAAAGTAAATACTCTGCCAGCAGCAGGCCTGAAAGCAGGACGGGCTCGTGTGTGAGGTGCAAGCAAATGATGAGGTGGCACTTGTGCCTCTGGGGACCTGTGGGTGCTGCCAGCACGGGGTCCCTGGCGCCCTGGGGCACTGTCACCAGCAGCTCTCTGGTGTACACAGGCACATTCAAGCTGGGCTCCAAAGGATGGGGGACTGACTGGACCCACCACTGAGCCGATGAGCAGGTCACCCTTTGCTGTCCAGGCAAGTAATTTGGTCGGAAAGGGGTAGGAGATGTGGGAAGTGGGGATGGGATGGCTGCTTTTGTCCTGGAGATAGAGGTTCTTGGCAGGGCTCTTCAGTCTTTCCCAGGCTGGTGGCGAGTGGTTTCTAAACCTTTGGTCTGTGCTGGTGAGATGTGTGTGAGCTGTAGAACAGGTTGTGCCTGTGCACGCAGGAGGGGAGTGCCTTTTGTTGGACGACATCGAGGGCAGCTCATGGGAGAGGAAGGACAGGAGGGCAAAGTTTTCTGTTTTCCTTCTGTGTGTCTTGTACTGGAGGCAGGAATTACTGTGCCAAGAGTGTTGCAGATGCACAGCCAAGAACTGGGCGGAGAGCGGGAAACGGGGATGTTCTTGCATGTATTGAGGTATCTGGCAGCTGGCTCCATTGTGTGCTGTCAGACAAGATCCTCACCACAATCGAAAGGTTTGGTGAGTCTGTGTTAAAAAACCTGTATTGTGGGTGCAGAAAGTAATTCCCTGTGCAGCCATGGAGAGATCTGCTGAAGCTCTCAGTGCTCTTCGGGATGATCTGCTGCCATGTGAATTGTCCTTCCAATTAATGATTGCAGTACTCGGATGTGCACGCTTTAAGAGGGCATTTTCCCTTGTAACATAGTGTTAGCAGCTGCGGAGTGGAGAAATCCCACACAAGAACTGGTTAAGACATGGAAACTCTTTTCTTTCCCTTTGGGAAAAAGAATTACACCGTTTAATTGCTGAGTTAAATCTGAGTGCTTTTAGGGAGACAAGGGTCAGTTGTGGAGTGGACTGCAGGCACATTTTAGGACCAGAGTTATTTAATGTATTAATTATCTGTAGAAAGTGCCGGACTGGTAGTGAAGTGTTCGAGCATGCAGATATCACAGATTTGCTTAGGTTAGGCTGCAGAAAAGAGTGAGGAACATTTTAAGGACTTGATCTAGATTGCAGAAAACATTATGCCAGATCAGTGCAGTACTGAAAGGCAATAAACACTGGAAGACAAAACTGAACTATTTCTGCATAATTCTGTGTCTTAAATTAACTGCAGCTTCTCTGGAGAAAGGACTGTGTGTCTCAGAGGATCTCCCAGATAAAACATCTGCTGAAATGCCTCGTGTCACTCCAAAAGCAAACAAAATATTAAGCTTAGGGAAGACTGGAACGTGAAAGCATTCTGCAAATACTGTAAAATAAGTCTGGGGAATATCCTCATGTTTAACTCTTTCTAGGTCAGCCTGTCTCCAAGCAGTCATGTCAGGAAGAGGAGTTGTAGGGTCAGGCAGTAGAAGTGGACTGAAACGTCGATGGGATGGCACACTGAGAAGCCAGAAGCTGCTGCAGACATGGGAGAACAGGGCAGAGATACAAAAATAGTGTAAAAGGACAGGTGATTCAGTCACTTCCATCTTCACCTCTAGACCAATCTATGTGAACATGAAGTGAGAGGTGACAAATTTAAACCTGATGAAGGAAAATCAAGCTTTAAACAGCTGAGTTAAGATGCTATTGAAAGCAGAAGGTTGCCTGTGGAACTCTGTGCCACAACATGTGATGGAAGTCAAGATCTCACCTTGTCTTAAAAAACTGACATGCTTATGTTAAGAAAGAGAGGAGTTGCACGTGTGTGCAGAAGGATGATCCATACCTGAGCATAAAGAACAATATCCACCACAGCAGAGGTTCCAAGGTATTTTATCAGTGGACCAGTTATTTCATTACAGAGCTTGTAGAATCCTGCCCCAAAATGCTTGGCATTGGCCATGTCAAGCAGGCAGAGCACTGCTCCTGGTGATTCCAGCTCCCTCTTTCACATAGGAAACAGAAGGTATCTGCTGGCTGAAAATCTGGAAGCCTGTGTGGTGTCCACTACCTGTTGTTCTTGAGGTGTCTTAATGACTGTTTAATTAAGTTAACAAGATCTTTTTTGTCTTAGGACCACTCCCTCTCCATGGAAAAATCGCAGTTATGACGTGAAGGCTGGGAGAAAACCCCAGCAAGTGGTGGCTGTGGTGTACATAAGGGGCCACATCACCTAGATCTAGCCCATTCTCACAGGCATTCTCACCACTGTTAGAATTCATAGAAGGAATGGTGTTCTGTTTAGTTGCATTTTATGTGTTTAAATAATATGGACATCGGTTTGTGCTTTTCTTCCCAAAAGCGGAGATGGAAAGCTTCTTCTGCGTGTAAAAAAGAAATTCTCTTCTAATTACTGCACTCCAGAAAGTGGAGCATTAAGGAAAACCCACTGGACAGCCAAAGACTCAGGAAGAAAAAAAAAAATTAGAAATTTTGGAACCTCAAATTCTAGGTCATCCCTTCTTGCAGGGGTCTGAAGGAGTTGGCAGCATAAGTGTGGGGAGAGAGGGAAGGAGGTGTGTGCTGCATATGACAGCAGTGCAAGTGATTTTTATGAACAGGGAGTTTTCCACACAAAATCATGTTGGGAATATCCCTATAGTCCACCCATCCACTTGAGTTAGTGGGAGGGATTTGAAGTTCAGGCGATGCGTGGCTGAGCTCTCATTAGTGACCAGGGACATTTCGTTCACAATGTGGAAGGCAGACAGGGAGAGGCAGATGGCTTTGAATGCAGGATTTACATAGTAATGAGATTCAGGTCACCATAGCTGTCTTTTTCTCTCTGCATTTTGTCTAGGTGTCGAGTAGTGTGTAGGGATGACAGGGATGATGGGATGACGGAATAGGGAGGAAAAGAGGAAAATTAACCCCTTGTTCATGAGGAGAGATTGCTGTTAGAATAGAAAAGTTTGTCTCAGTGAACTAAAGAGCAGTAGGGTATGGCGATGACAAGCACAGATGAAGCTTGAAGGGCTAAGGTATCCACTTTTTAAGTTTCTGACTTGTTTTTTGTGGAAATGAAACAAAGAATTCTAACTTTAAAATCCCAGAATTTCCTGTAATTTTTACGTTCTGCATTGCTGGTTTGAGAAGAGATCGTTTGGGACTTTTATCATTATAAGTCCACGTAAAACTGGGGAAGGTTGTGGACTGAAGATGGGGCATGGATTCTTGCTACAGGGCCTTTGCCTCTTTGGAAAAAAATTACCATTTTGCTTGGTTTCTTGGCTAAAGACTTGTCTTGACATGACTGTGTAATGGTGTGATTAAAACATAATATTTTCCACTGCAATTGGTAATCCTTAGTATGATCTCACTAGTGTCAGATCTTATCCTGATGACAGATGGGAGACTGGGAACCATGCGTCCTATTTTGAGCTTTGGATGGTGGCATCTTTGATTTGCTCAATAGCCAACCCCAGGCATTCCCAAAATATGCATGAGGGTTTGAGAAATCCCAAGGCTATATTTAAAATGACGGAAGTTTTAAAACAATGTGTTTTTCTTTTATCTGTCTTCTGCCTTTTTTTTTTTCCTTAGAGGAATATGGGAGAGTAAGTTATTCCTTTTGCTGTACATCACCTGAAACCAGAAGCTGGGGCTTTAGAAGTGTTGCAAGAACAGGAGAGAAGCTTTAGGAGGTCCTTGTATAAATAGGAATTGTGTCACATAACTGCATGTGGACATCTAGGCAGAGATGGGAAAAGTAAGGAAGGTGTTTGTGTGTATAAGGTTTTCAGTATTTGGAAAATACTTTTTGTTCTATCACACAGAAGTTTTTGAAATGTGGAGTGTTTGGGGCATGTAGGTCAGGATTCATCTCATCTCACCTTATCCTAAAGACCTTTCCATCATCAGTGGAGAAGGATTCCAACCACCCCAAGGCAGTGGGACAGATTCCCCCTGGAGGAGGAGGGCACAGAGGTGCTTTGGTGGCATCTCCTGGATCCAGCAATAAATGCATAGCCAGAGCGCTGCTGCATTTTGGCTGTTTGGGCTGAAAGGGAAAAGGAAATCTAATCAGGTGCCTGGGACAGACTGGGAAAGGAAGGCTTCTTGGCTACTTCCTCCTGAGGAAAAGGCTTAGGTCTAATAGATCTAATTACATTATTTCTCTGTTTTATTGTTACAGCCAGTAAAAAGTCAGTAATCCTTTTATACCAGTCCTGTAATCATTATTTAATGTCTGGCTGTTTGTGAACCCACAGAGCTGTGTGAACAGAGGATGCTTCACCACAGGGGATCTGCATGGCTCTCCACAGGACAGCAAGCTGGGCCTGAGAGCTTCAGTGGGGGCCTTGATTGGGTGCCTTCATAGTCCTGCTTGCTGGATGAAAGCAATGGTAGTTCTCTGCTTTACAAAATGCTGCAAAACCTAGGGCTGTCTTGGCTATATACGGCCACAGTACCCTTCTGCAAGGATAAATATTCACCAACTAGTGTTTGGTTAGCAGGCACTGTGCCAGTGACCAATGTGTCCCTCAGCTCTGTCAGAGCAGTGACACTTGTTGGCGGCAGCTCCGTGAGTGTCACGATGGGCACCAGCTGCCCTATGCCAGCCAAGAAGCTCAGTTCCCCCTGCTGATGATGTTTTCTGACCTCTTCCTTCACAGAGCCCCTGAAATCATCCTCGGTTTACCCTTTTGTGAAGCAATCGATATGTGGTCATTGGGATGTGTCATTGCAGAGCTGTTCTTGGGCTGGCCCTTGTACCCAGGAGCTTCGGAGTACGATCAGGTGGGTGTAGATACTGCCCTGGGTGCTGGTAAGTGTACAGATCTTTTTCCCTCTCTTGTCAGAGTGAACAGATGCCAACTTTTTCACTTTTGCTAATGACGGATGTGTGTTTCTTGCTCTCCCAAGTCAACCTTGTCATTATGCATCTGGGGTATTTATTCCAGGTAAACCAGTGTGCAGCTTGGTAGGCTGGCTTTTGAGAACTGGCCGCCTGAGTGAAATCTCAATCAAGAGTCAATGCTGCCATTGACTGGAGAGCTCTGTACATGTCTCTCCTCACTGAGCAGAGCAGGCACCTGTTCTCTGCTATAGCAGCAAGTGCTGTATAAAGGCTTATTTGTTAGAAGAAACTGCATGAACTCGGCTGCATTTCATAACCCCTTTTATGAGAGTGCATATTAAAAGCAACGACAAGAAGGAGAATGTTGGCATTGATGTAGGTTTCCAGTTAATATAAGCTGTCTTTCCTTTTCTCCCTATAGGCTTTTATGCCCTTTTTGTAGTCCTAAAATCCTTAATGCAGCAGCCGCTAGAGTCAGAGCTGTAGGATACTTTACATTCCCGTAGTATTCTTCAGACTGATCTTAGCTGCCTGCAAATGCAGCCTGAAAATGGTCTTTTTTCATTAAGGAAATGAATTTTTCTTAAAAAGAAGAAAAAAAGGCAGGATAATAAATAAGTTTTTCACATACTGAATTGTTTTCTTGACTTTTCTTTTGAAACTTGTATTTTCTTAATCAGAGCTCTAAAGGTAAAATTTGGCAGGGGAAATAACTTGCAGCAAAGAGCAGGGCTATTAGTGACTCTAAAGGAAATCAGATGTAGCTGAGAAACTTACAAGCGTTTGAAAATCACATACCAAGCATGAAGAGTAGATTTCTTTCTCTTCCCTGTTGCACCCCAAAGGCTATAAAACACACAGCTGAAAAAGAAATCACCATACCTTACAGGCCAGTTTAACTGCCCAGCACAAAACTTCCTCTGGTAAAGTATGATGAGGGCTCCTGGGGAGCTGGGAAAGGGATAGGGGCTGATCCTAGTCCCTGGCTGCAGCTCTGGCCAGGCAGGATCCTGGTGCCTCTCAGGGGTGTGAACTGTGATGGACCTAAGGAGCTGCAGAGCTGAGCAAGCCATGCACAGTGAACCGGGGCCTGAGTGCTTGGAAGTGGATGAAACCATGGCTGCTTTTCATGCCTTTATTTATTTAATGTTTTTATCCTTCTCTGTTTCTTCTCTCAAAAATACTTTCCATTCTTCCCTAGAATTTTCTAGAGTAGGTGACTGGTTTTAGTAGTTTTGCAGAGTTTGCAGCAGTTTTGCAGAATGAAGCCACGCAGGAGTCTGGAGGTGCCAAAGTTAAGGTTTTGTGTGGCACCCCAGGCGTGCATGACATCGGTCTTTAATTGTGTGATCACAGACCCTTTCTCCTTTCTAAATAAATAAAAGTTTGAAATCCTGGAAACACAAATGCAGTATCTATCTTTTAGCTGTGTGGGTGCCAATGAGGTCATGCTTGTGGATGCAACCCAAATAACGTCATGTAGTCAGTAGAGACAAGTACTTTCCATACCGTGAGGGCATCAGTTGGTTTGAGTGTATATTTCACCTCGGTTCAAAGGTAGTCACTTCATAATCCTCTGTTTGGAACTTCACACTGCTCCTAAGACAGGCTGTGTGCTCAGGTGGAAGAAAACAGGCAAAAGTTAGAGAGCAAATATCAAATCATTGGAATTACTTCCTGGAGAGGAGAGGGCAACATAAAAAGGTGCAAAGTGTTGAGACATCCCATTGTAATCACTGTGTGGGTTCTTCTCTTTGACCTCTAAAAACTTAAGGACTTTCCTCTTTTTGTCCTAAGGCCTTGTGGAAGTGCACTGTAAGGGTGAGTTTCCAGTGATGTAGGTAATAAACGGAGGGAATTCCATACAGAAATTCTCTTCCTCCCATTCCTTGCACTGAGTTTTTTTGGGTGAAGTCTATCTAGATGTTGCATCTTTTTTTTTTTTGTTTGTTCTGTTCGTTCAAACACCTCCTGCACTCCTTCAAGGAAGACCTCCAGAGATCTTCACAGGACGGACAGTGACCTCTCATCCTTCTCTTACAGATTCGCTACATTTCACAGACGCAGGGCTTACCAGCAGAGTATTTGTTAAGTGCAGGGACAAAGACTACGAGGTTTTTCAACAGGGATACAGACTCACCGTATCCCTTGTGGAGGCTGAAGGTAGGAAGATGTTTCCTTGTTTCAATTACCTTGCAGTTGTTGGTTGGAAGTGAGGAGACAGTCAGGTCACCTCACAGCCTAAGTTTCTGCTTTTTGCAGTGCAGCACAGACATAGGGGAAGGTACTGCCCAAGGTAAAACTGCCATCCCCAAAATCTGGACCCCGTAATACACCTGCTTGGTGTTGTGATGCAGGAAATTTAGGTCCAGAGTTGACCTGGAAATCTCCCTCTAAGTAGTCAATGAATTGGTGTGTAGTGGGCAGACTTTGCTCTAGTATCTAACTCACTGAGGGGAAAAAAAAAGGCAAGCATTTTAATTCTGCAATCCAAACCTCTAGTAAAACAGGTGAGCCCTGAGTGACCTGTGCCAGCATGTTTGGCTGCATGATGTCCCCAAGGAGAGAGGCCAGTGGGCTTCTGGCTGGGATGGGATGGGATGGGATGCTGAACCTCACACTGGGGTGGATGTAAGAGACCCACCACAGTTGGGAGGGTCCTCAGAAGTGAAAGAGAATAGATAAATCACCTTGTGATGTAAAACATGTCACATAAACCGCGGCAGAGACCGTGTAAATGGTGTCTGGTCAGGCCAGAGAGACACGATGGTCTCTGATGAGGACACGATGAGGCACAAATGGGAAGTGGCACATCCTCTGCAGCTGGTTGCAGGGCAGTGTTGGTCAATGCCTGTGTCCTGTTTTGAGCAGACGCCAGATGATCATGAGGCAGAGACGGGGATTAAGTCGAAGGAAGCAAGAAAGTACATTTTCAACTGTTTGGATGATATGGCACAGGTAAGAGCATTGGTGAGTAACCAGCAAGAAAGCATGTTTACATGCTTTCCAGCAACACTAACAAAAGGGAATTACACAAGTTCTCTCGGTATCCTATTCTTGGGCCAGCTGCTGAAAAATACCAGGATTATGCCTACCAAATTAGCTGTTATGTGCTGCTTTGTGGGGGTGACTGCATGCAGGGACGTGTGCTGTAGTAAAGCAGCCTTGGAAAGTGGCTAAGGCACGTCTCTTGAGTGCTGAAATCCTGAGTTTTCTCTGGTCTCTCCAGTGCTCTCCTATATGACTACTGGCAAGTCACTTAGTTCTCTGTGCTTTAATATTTCCATTTGTTAAAGGGTGACAGTGGAAATATTCACTATGACCACAGAAGAGTGTGCTCACTGTGAAACGTGGCAGGCTGGGGGAGCAATGAGAAGTACTAATTCACTGTGTCAGTTCCATGTGGTTGTGAGAGCTGATCCCAGCGTAACCACTCCTGTGATGGGAGTTTGTGCTGACAAACAAACCAGTGTGCAAAACTGGCCCAACTCTAGCACCGAACTGGAGTTTGTGCTAGCAAGGTCTAGACATTGTAACAAGTAAACATGTAAACATGCAGGAACCGAGGACTGGAATCAGAGGAGACTGGATAATGCATGAAATAATATAAGAAGTCTTCTTTTTTCCTGGCACCTGATACATGAATGGGATGTTTCTTATGAAACTACTGACAATTTTTTATGTGTTTTATATATTTTTTGCTCATAGGACACATAGATAAGTATCTGATGGCACAGTATATGATAAATACTCTGATTATCAGAGCTTGCCTGCTACCACATGGAAGCTGTTCATCTTCAGTGGAGGGTGACTAAGTGTTTCATTAGCCACTGACCCAGGCGAGCTGAACACTTAACAGTCTGTCTGGAGATGTGACATGCACAAGCCAGACGAGTGGCCACCACGGAGTCTGCTGTGGCTCTTCAGCAGCTACTCCATTAGACAGGGAGGCTCGCAGGCCACGTGCTCCAACGAGGAGTAAACACAGTTTGCTGGAGACCTGACCATCTGCTCTTTCCCTTTGGCGCTCACTCCTGTCCCTTCTCCTTTAGGTAAACATGACAACGGATTTGGAAGGAAGCGATATGTTGGTGGAAAAGGCAGACCGGCGGGAGTTCATAGATCTGTTAAAGAAGATGTTGACGATAGACGCGGATAAGAGGATAACACCCATTGAAACTCTGAGCCACCCTTTTGTCACCATGACGCACTTGCTCGACTTCCCTCACAGCACACAGTACGTGGCTTTTGTTCCCCTTGGGTTTTGAATTGAGGGTTGAAGAGGAGAGCTGGTTGTGGTGGAGACCAAGTGTATCTGAGGGGCTTTGTTAAGATGTTTAATCCCCAAGTTTTAATCTGTTCCTGGTTAAAAAAAAAAAAAAAGATGATTGCCAACTCAAGGTTGCAAGAATTGTGTTGTAGGTGCTTGGCATTTAAAACGCTGCAGTGTGTGCTACATTAATTATGTAAATATTCAGTAATTACATATTTTTGCATTAAAATGCAGAAGAAATTATGTAATTAGTGCTGAAAGTATCAGTCTATTTCAAAGTAATATAGTCCTGATTGTTACTGGAGTAATCAACCTTATCTGCGGTGGGGAGCCGACCCTTCCTCCCAGAACTTTCCCATCGTGCCAGGAGTCAGCTTGGGGCTGTTTGTTTTTTAAGGGAAGAGCAGTTCTGCAGCAGGCTGTTTTACAAGCATAAACAACAGGACAAGGAGCTCCATTTTCAGCTTGGTTGTTGTCCACCTGTGTCACCTTAAATACCACACAGCTGACACGTGGAATGGGTATGGGCTCCACTGCCTGATGGAGATGAGAAGTCACTCCTTCAAGCCTGACTGCCCCTTCTCCTAAGGCTGCACCACAGAGCACAGCAGCCTGAAATGCAGGATATCTGTACCCAGCCCACTGCCCGTGTCCAGTTCACATAGGGACAGGCTTCTCAGGCATAAGTGGAGAAGGTAGACACATAGTGGGAGTTTCCCAAAGCCTTCAGGACACTTAGCTTTGAGCATGCTGCTCTACAGCACTTGGCAGTTCAAGGTGCTTTCACAGGCTGTCCCTTCCCCTTGACAGGAGAGCAATTATTGGCACAGTGCTGTACTTCATTGGGTGCCTTTTGCATGACTGTTTTAAAGGCTGTCAGGAGCTCAGGTACAAAATTAAAGGGGGCTGCTTGAAGAGCTGGAGTGTGTTTTTGTGCTGCAGAGCAACAGGTAACTGTGTCAGCTCCCCTGCCCGTATGTGTGCCTGCAGTATTTTGAGTTTGTTTAAGGTAGCTTTTCCTTTTTGAAGGAGCTATAGCTGCCTTTCTGTCACATTTGTCACAAGATAAGAGCAGCTGCTTACCAGAAGGTGGTGGGTGCGCGATCTGTGTAGACCCAGACTTAGCCTGTACAGCCATCCTTGAGCATTGTTACCTATAAATAGATAGTAAGTGATAAATGAAAACAAGATGGGGGATGATTGTGCTAAACAGGAAGAAAGTAAAGTTTCATATGAAAAACATCCATGAACTGATTGTGCTAAACAGGAAGAAAGTAAAGTTTCATATGAAAAACATCCATGAATAGAAAATGACAGTAAAAATACTAAGTGAACATCATAGACAAAAGTATTTTAATTTGCAACAGCCCTTCTGACTGTGCAACAGCTGATTGTGTAAGATACAAGAGATTTGTGACCTAATGCATTGCCGTCAGAGATCTTTCCACTAACGCAGCAGACCGTAACCACATCTTCATTTTTGAAGTGCTCACTTGTGGCTGCTAGGGCAAAGGCCCAGAGAGATTGAAAATATCACTGGGGCCAACAGCAGTGAGAATTCTACCCAAGTAAAGAATTCAGCATCACGTCTCTTAATACTAAATGTGTGCCAGCTGGGTGCATAACCCCGCAAGCCCCTCCACGCTGGAAGCGGTGACTGGCAAAGAGAGCAATAAGCTGTAAGCAGCGTGGCAAGGGGATGGAAGTTTTGTCTGTGACTACCTGTGGTTTGGCAAATAGAAACTTCAAAGCCTTGAAAGATGCAGGGAGCTGTAATCTCTCTTGGAAATAAATTGGGCAGCAGAAAATGTGAGAATATACGGAAGCTGTAGCTTCTGGAAGGAATCTCTGCTGTGGCACGTTTCAGAGAGGCTGCAAGTTTGAGCAGCACAAGAGGGGTTGTTCTGCTTTCTCACAAGCAGACAGCAAAGTGAGCTTAGCTTCCCATTTCACATATTTAACTTCCTGGCTCTTAAATTGCTGAGTACTCCTCAGACTTTCTGTCTGTTTTGCTTTGTCCCTGCTGGTTTTTTTCCCCCAACTTTTTTTAAAGTTAAGGCAGAGAATATGGTATTCCATTTGTAGAGCTTACCACTTGTTATATAAAACCATTTGGTAACACTGTAATTCACCATGTACGGAACATATACTCTTCCCAGTGCTTTCCTCTTTGTGCAGGGAGAATTATATTCACACTTGATTGAAAAGAAGTGATACAATGGCCTTCTGTATTTATCTGACAAGTGTTTGATTTTGCTGGATGTTCTGTGGCCAACAGGTATAGTTCTGTTAGTGAATGCACATAATGGGCAGCTGTGCAGCATCCAGAGCCTGGCTTGTCTGCAGGTGTTCACGGCCCAGATCCAGTTACCAAGATATTACTTGTAGGAAAAGACAGCTGACCATTTGAGTAAGAGACAAGACAGGGATAAAAAGATCTCGGTCCTCTTCATGATCAACCTTAGGGGTCATATAAGGTTGTTCCTTTTGAAGGGAAATTTTGTTTCTTAAAAATTATGTGAGGATATACCCCCTACCTCCAACAGCTTAGATCACTGCAAAATGATCAGCATACAGCTGATTTTCACTGCTTGGAATTTCTCTTTTTCCATGCTGGGATAATGAAAATAAAATAAATGCCTTTATACTTTCTGAGGTTGTGTTTAAACTCTGAGGTCACATTTGTAAAATCAGTCATTGTGGAGGAATCGTGGAAAACCTGTACTGGTTTTTAGATGTCAAAAAATGAGATTGTACTAAAAAGACAGTATTGCCCAGGTTCACTGTGTTGTTGTCCCTTTACCTCTGTATGCTTTGGTATTCTAATTATAAAAATGAAATATGGACAGTTTCATGTACCAGATGCCTACTGTGCTCTAGCAATGTAGAGAGTATTTCCACTCCTTTACTGGGGCACAAAATAGGATATTTCTCAAAATTTCCATTGCTATATCAATAACATTTAAGGGAAAGTCAGTGTAGAGGAAGAAGCTGTAATCATTCCCCCAGGGATCCAGTTCTCGGTGTGAGATAACCTCAGAACCAGATTCCCTCAGGGCATTGAGGAATTCGCTTTGGAATAACTTTTTGATATGAATTGTCACACTGACTGCAAGAGGAGATGTCATGCTTCAAGATAAGCATCTGCACAAGCATTTAGCCAGGCAGGGGCAATGTTTTAACTGCTTGTCTGTACTCAGCTCTCAGCGAACTACTTCTTAAAAGGAACAAGGATGATTTTTTAGGGGTGTCTCAGTGATCAAGAACATTAAAATTCTTCCTTGCAAAAGACATGTAAAACTATCTAACTATCTTTACGCTTACGCTGAGGCAAAAAGCCTGAGTTGTGTTTTCCTCTCAGGGTCAATCATCAGAAAACAACCAGTGTATTTCTTTTTCTTGCTCTCAGTCTCCTTGAGTCTTGTTATATAGCCACTTTGTATTTCTTGCCCTGGCCCCTAGAAAGCAACCAATTTGCTTTCTTTTGTGTCTTGTATTGCAGTGCAGTGGCCATGGGAGCACCTGGGAGTCCCAGAGCAGCTGCTCTCATCTTGGCCTTCTTCAGCACAGGGTTAATCTGACTCTCATCCGTTAAGAGAGGCCTGCATAAAATAGCAAAGGCCTTTAAGAGCCTAGGAAGTGCTAAGCCTGCCGTGGAGACCTATCGTAGGGCCACTGTGATGAACTGTTACCTGTGAGAGTCGCTTGGTTGATTTTCTCTGCCTTCCTTGCCCCCCTTTCCCCGCGCAGTGTCAAGTCCTGCTTCCAGAACATGGAGATTTGCAAGCGGCGGGTGAATATGTACGACACGGTGAACCAGAGCAAGACGCCATTCATCACCCACGTAGCCCCAAGTACATCGACCAACCTGACCATGACTTTTAACAACCAGCTGAACACAGTCCACAACCAGGTGAGGGCATCAATCACAAGCAGCCAGTGCTTGAAACATTTATGTCAGGAGGGCCTAGAAGATGAAAAGCAAAGTAGCATCCCATTTAACATGCCTGCCAAGAGATGGTGCCTTTTTACTCTCCTTCCTCTGCTCTTTTCCTCATTCTCTTTTCTTCAGGGAAGCAGTAATCTTGTGACATTTTGTGTGACGGTGAAATGTTGCCCTTGTTGTTTATGTTGTTGTTGGGGTGATAAATCCTGCTTACTTGGGAAGTTGCTATGGGGAAAAGCTCATTAGTCCCTTAATGCAGCAAGCAGTACTTCACTCCCTGGGTAAGGCAGAAGTATTTGTGATCTTACAGCTCTTCTTCAAATTGGCATTGAAGTAAAATGAATTTAAACCCTCTGTAACAGACACAGCATTGTAACTGATCAACAAGAAAGAAGAATTTAGTGATAATGTTTATTCTTATCTCTCATTGCTTTTACTCCAGGAGCCAAGGTTGATGTGGGGACCATGTGCATATGATCCCACTGCAAACACATTGCACTCTAGTTTGGGGGGGCTCTGGCTTTATAATCATGCTTTGTATTAGTTTTACTTGCCCCAGTGTTGGGGAGTGCTGTGTTAACAAATTTTATGCAATTAGCAGGCTAAGTTGCTTGCTGTGGTACTGTATTACAGCAGTGAAAGGAAGTTCTCCAGGGAGAGCACTTTGGGAGACTGAAGCTCAAGAAATAGCTGCTGTCTTTGAAGCCTTTTGGGAACAGGCTGCTCAAGATTCACTCTAGAGATTGCAGGTGGCATCGCAGAAATGGTGTTTGGAAAGCAAGGGAGCGAAAGGAGTCTGTGTAGACGTGCAGGGTGCTCCCATGTCAGTCAGAAAACCAGACTTCATAACTCAGGTCTTGATACATGTGATCACAGAAGGTCTTTTGAAACAAATCAAGCTGGTACAGACAGAGATAGGTCATGACTTAGTGTGAGAGGGTATTAGTTACAAACACCAGTTCCCTTTCTAGGCTGTTTCTGAGATGCTGACTAAAGAAATGCATGCTACATGCTCCCCTAGGCCCCAGCTGCAGGGCAGAGGCACCATTTGTACCACAGTTACTTGTAGGAAAGGCAGACTTGCTTTCATTTCCTCACAATTCACTTGACATTAAGATCAGTTTTTGGCTGGGGAGATCCATGGTCATTTCTGAATTCTCGTAAGGGACGTATGTTGTGAGCAGAACCAGTATCCCCAGTGTTCCTAGAAGAACTGGTAGAAATATTTCCAGGAAGGGTGTTTTAATTTGAACAAGCTCTAAGCCTTTCACAACACTCTTCAACATACCACTCATCTTGGCTTTCTTTTGCTTCCTGTCTCTGCACAATATCTGGGGATTGCCTCCTTCCAGTTATGGCTTCTGAGCTTACGAGTGTGGGAGCTGCTGTGGTTGCTGCTCAGTGTGTTGCACAGGAGAGCAGATTGCACTTCACAGCCTCTGCACCGAGAGGGGATGAGGAGGAGGAAGAAACGTTTTCTTGTCACATCCTTCGTGGCTGTGGCTGTGGCAGTGGCAGTGCAGCACGGGTCCAGTGGCAAGCAGGGCAGTGCAAAATGCTTAGTCTGCTCTCTCCTGCACCTTGATCAAAGCCTCCTCCTGGGTTCATACATTCACCGTGAGAAAGTGTTGTCTGACCTTTCTCCAGCAGTGTTGCTGGCATGTTTGGACAGAGGGGAAGGATGGGCTCTGGTCTGGTAGTGTCTGGCTCCCTAGGCATGCATGCTAAGAACATATATTTAGAGCAGTGGCAGAGCTGTTTAGTTGCCTGCAACTATTAGACTCAGTCCAAATTTTTTTTTTAAAGTCTTCAGATTTCTAGATTTTTGCAGAACTCTGGGCTGATTTTTTTTGGCTTTGAAACATCCCCTACTGGAGTTTCTGCTCTAAGAGATTTTAAAGACGACTAAAGAGAAGTTTGGACTTTGCAAGTGTTAGTATTACCTCCTGTTATGCCTTCTGATTACTTCAAATTCCAAACATAATTCAAGGGGCATGTGCCATCTTAGATACAAGGTATCTAAGAGGAAAGGCCACAATGGATTTCCCTTCTCAGGATGAGATTTCACGGGGCATGGAGGTGCTGAGTCTATTTTACCTAAGAAATGTGAGCAGCTTCTGGAGCTACGTACATTATGAGTGAACAATGTGATTTGTGGATAGTAACATTTTCTGAGCCCATCTTCATCATGCTGCAAACCAGAGCCAGTTGGGTGAGAAATGGGGCTGCAGTTCTGCTGTAGGGAATGTGCTGCGTCTCTGCGCAGTACAAGCAGTGCCGTGTGGCTGGGGGTCCCATGGCATGGTACAGCTGTGGTTACTCAGGCAGACAGTGATCCTTCCCCCAGCACTGCCCTTGTCTCTTTGCTCCTCAGTGTCCTGTTCTACCCCTTGTTTGCTGTTTTGGTTTGGTTTTTATTTTATCTTACGCTATTTTACTTTATTATTTTTTGGATTTTGCTTCTTCCGACGTACCCATCTCCCTCATTTTTTGTTTGTTTTTTGTTTTA
>VYZQ01045719.1:11909-35705 GCA_013400655.1 Mystacornis crossleyi | reverse complement strand
TTATCCATTATCCTCGCCCGGCATTAAAGTTTATTACATTATAAAAAAAAAAAAAAAAAAAAAACCAAAAAAAACACATCCAGTGTAGAGTTGTGTATAAATCAAAATTCAATTGTTTTAGTATCTGAACTCAATAAATTTCACAAACAAGAGAGGAGCTGTATGCAAAAGGAACACATTATTCAAGCACAGCCGCCAATCAAGCTAGCCTAACACAAATGAAAATCCCTGCTGAGTTACAGGCTGAAGAGCTTTTTGGAACTACAATGTAGCCATCTACTCCTACCTTTGCTACAACACAGCCAGATAAGGTATTATTCTGTATCTTTAAAAGACCATCCTATTGTGTGAAGTTAATTCAGCAGAGCTTTAGCAAGTGCAAGAGAAGAATCACAGACTTCTGCCCATCCTGACAAAGCACAATGCCTTCTGCCCTGAGTAGTCCCAAAGAAGTCACGCAGCATGCCAGGTACAAAGTATTTGCAGAAGTGAGCGCTCAGACAGAGCTATAAAAGCTCTGGGTTAAGAAGCACACACCAACTTGCTTCTACTTGATCTGTTACACAGCTTGACTAACAGATAGCCAGTTGCATTAGTGTCAATGTTCAGATAAGTTTCCCTCAATATCTGTCACAAAAAACAGATGCAGTATCAGTGTGCGAGCTGTATTATTGGTCACTACATAGTTGATCATACTTAATAACATCCTCGAGCCCAGACGGGACACACAGACAGCAATTACAAGTGTGTGCCACAGTCACCCAGATCGTTCTGACTCAGAGCTGCCAACTCGGCGCGCACTCGATGAGTGCCTGCCTACCACCTTTTCCCTCTCAACACATTAGCTCGCCTCAATATGGGGCCAGAGTTTGTTTTGAGACTCTTAATAGGATCACTGAAAGAAAAGAGGAAAAATACCATAAATGATCCTCTGGACTGCTTCCAGAGTAGTGTGTTCTCCTAGCAATTGCTTTGGAAGCAAGCCAGAAATGGGAAGTGTACTTGCAAATGAGCACGCCACCAAGCTCAAGTACAAGTTATCATTTAATTCTTTTGTCAACATCAGCGTGGTTAGAAATTAAGAAGCCTGTTTAATAAACAGGTTACTTGAATTCCAGTTATCAAAAATCACTTTCTTCTCTATCCATCCCTTCCATGCTCACTCAGCTCACATCCCCCACCCCTTTCCTAACATATATTGGGGGTGTTTTTGGATATTTTCTCTCCCTTATTGAAAGTCAAATAAAATTAGTATATTAATTACATCAACGATAACTAGGTCTGTAATTAAGAGCAAGCTAACTAAAAGGAGGGAAAAAAAATCAGTCACTCAGAAAAAAAAAAAATTGTAAACCTCAAGACAGATTTCTATGGGACACAGCACTTAATATTTTTAACAGACCCTTGATACAGTCTACTGAATGGTTTTGTCGGCACAGTTTTTCACTTTACAATTACTCCTAGTGAGATCACCCTCTGTGGTGTATAAGACTTCATCCCTTCCCAAC
The DNA here is from genome assembly GCA_013400655.1 of Mystacornis crossleyi. Lineage (NCBI taxonomy): Eukaryota > Metazoa > Chordata > Aves > Passeriformes > Timaliidae > Mystacornis > Mystacornis crossleyi. The sequence continues at coordinate 34,197 of VYZQ01045719.1, read as the reverse complement.
AGAACAATGAAAGATTTGTGTGGAGCTACAAAGGTCTTAGATCTCACTCACTTCACCTTCTACTGAATTTCTTCATAAAAACTCATCAAAAACAGAACTGTGTTTTTTCATGAGGACAAGCTATTAATAAAGAGACTTGTTTACTTTGTTTTAGGGTGTCCCTAATCCTCTACAGATTTTGAAGTCCTCACACAGGCACCTCAGACTGACTGCTGCCAGCTTTGTTTTTGAGATTATGTACGTTTCTCTTCTTCATAGATTTGTAGAGGGTTTTTTTTCCAGTTTTTCACTCACAGTGTTTCTCACCAACAAATGTCTGCCTAATTTGCAATAAACATATGGTGATACATAACTCCTTGTGTTATCTTGTGATAAAAATGATAGACCTTGTATTAAATGTACATGAAAATACCTTTGCAGTTTTCAAACAAACTGCAGGTTCTCTTGTTTTTACTGGAAGCAAAGACAGTAAAATATTCTTTCTCATGCTAAGCAGAAATGTCTTATGCCTGTAGCCCCAGTGAGAGCAATGGTAAGGGTAAGTATAACTCTAACACTGTTAACTGAATTAGTCTGAATCAGGAAGTACAACTCAGTAGTCTCTGATCTGCTAGTATTTTTAAATAATTACAATGATTCCACTGCAAGCCAAAAGTTCAGTTTGTTTTGTGCAAAAAAAATTATAGAAAGGAAATCATACTTTATTCTGAGAATCTAATATTCTGTTTGAAATACCTATCTTGTGTTAGAATTTTTACACACTTGACACAAATCTCTAGATCAGTTTTAATTTTGTCTGTATTCTTCCCATTAATAACCACACCCCGTTCTGTTTACTACATCCATTTTAGTTTCCTTGTAATTCTGTCACTGATCATGTGAAAGAACAAACTGTTCACTGACTCATACCTGAAATTATTGATACAGTGTTCTGTGATTGGTATGACTTACTCAGCCTTACCAAGAGGTACAAGAAACAACACCTTAACCAGTTCATAATGTTACTCCAGAACCTATCGTTATACTTCTCATGACTTCAACTTTTTTTCTTCAAATTTAAAAGTGCATTATGCAACCACTGATTTTCATAATCAGACAGAATGACTGATTTAGATTAACCAGTGTGAACTTCACAGATTGAGGATCTGAAAACTTTAAAAGCAGACTGATGATACATTTCTCTTGAAAAAAAAAAAGGCAAAAAGAAGAAAAAAAAAAGAAAAATCTGGTAGAACATGACCTGTAATTTACAGCAAGTTGTGTGTTTACTTACGTTCACACGTGTCTCCTTTCTGCTGGTATCCTGCTTTGCAGATACATTTTCCAATAGGCACTAACCATTCTCCCTCCGCGCTACAGTGCATCTTCGGCGAGTTCTCCGCCTCCTCCTCCGCGCTGCTGACACAAGTTCCTCGCACTTCAACTAAAGAGGAAAACTCTGAGCCAGTCACTGTGTCAGGAAAAATAGCTAAGTTCTCAATGATGGACCAGCACTTCTTGTAGTAGACTTTGACAGAGACCAAAGCAATGCAGGCCCCTACGTCCTGAAACGCAAGATAGAATCCTTTTTTGGACAAAGGTCCAATTTCTCTCACCTCTGTGTTAAGTTTCATTTTTCTCTCCCCAAGATCACCCTGGGTAAAACTTTCATCTGCTGCAATAGTGTCTATTTTTACATATTGGTTTTCTCGGATATTCCTGCCAGTGTCGTAGTCTGTTTCATAATAATACAAGTTAAAGGTTTCTTTACAAGTCCCCAGAACTCCAGGAAGACTGTTACAATCCCTCAGAGTGAATTTCAGTTCTACAAAAATCCTTTGTGCATTGCTTTTTGCAATCCAGTTAGTCCGAAGCCAGTTGTTTTGGTTTGATTCCATCACCTGGCATACCTGGTATGTTCGTATAGGAGTGTAGTTTTCATCCAGTCCGCTAATTTCTTCCCACTAAAATGATAACAAACAGTTAGTAATAAACAAGAAGTACATCACCAGATGTAACTACCGTGTACTTTAAAAAGCCTTACACAACTCATGTCTCCCTTCTTTTTAACAGTAAGCTATTGTTAAAAATACTCTTAAGCACCTAAATGAAGAAAATATATATTAATGCAGGAGTAGGCTCTCTCTCCCTTCATGTCTTTCCCACATACAATTTCTAAAAATCATGGTCATATCAGGGGCACAGTTGCAAAGGGGCAGCTTCAGAAAAGGCTGTTTAGCACCCCAGGTTCTGATTTCACCCTGGGCTCACACACATTTCTTTAAGGTCACAACGTTTTGAGTAAGCAAAGAGCAAAAGGAGGGAGGTAGCTGCTCTTCCAAAGAAATCTAACATCAGTGAAGTCTTAGAAACTGAAATTGCTTAGCATTAGAGTACATAAAACTTGTGCATGCAAAACTTCCAATGAAACTTGCAGTTGTATGGAAAGCATGGGATCAGGTCCTGAAACTCCTGAGTCAGACGATTCCCAACCCTATGTGATCAAAGTGGCATAGAGAGATCGCAAGAGAAAATTGAGAGAATTAAAAATCTGAAAGCAAGAAAACATTTTGGTTGTCTCCTTTTCATTCAGTCCACTTTCTCTTTTATTTACAAACTGAAAGGTTAAGTAGCAGCTCCTCCTCACCTCAGCTTTTGTGCAGTGGCTGCACCCATGTTAGAAGGGGCAAACTTCATTTAGCTGGGAGTTCAAATGAACCATGAGACTACATACAGAATTAAAAACAACCCATACGATGAAAGTTCACTGGTTCAAAGCCTGAGTTTTGTTGATGCTCTCTCTTTAGGCTACCAACTGTGTAATGAGCTGGTAAGCCTTTAACAATCCCAGAGTCTTTAGACTTTGGTAGCGTGGGAATTTGTATCTCCAGCAAAGGCAAACCTTCCACTGAAATCAACCAAGCAGATCTGCCCAGGTGTAAACGAAACAATCCTTGTCTCTCACTTTTTTTCACATTTCTTGTAAGATTTCATTGCCTGCAGAAACTGCAGCTGTAATAAATTAGAGGAGGGGGGTGAGCTATCATCACCCCAGGATACAAGCAACCATGACTTCTCTGGATGGCACTTAGCCCTCTGGCCCTGTGTCAATAATGCACTTAAGCTCATGCTTAAGATCAGTGACTGTACTTATGAGCTTAATGGTAAGCACATGCTTAAGTGCTTTGTGGGACTCCTATAGTCGGCACCTCTGCAGGATAGAGCATCCACTGACATTCCTCACACCGGCAACCAAGCATGGAAGGCACTGGTTTCCCAGATCAGGAGCCACACAGTGTACATTACTCTGCAAGCCTATTTGACAGTAAATGAGACCATTTAAATGTTGTTGTCTGTTTCAGGAAAAAACAGATGTGGTTGAATTGATGCTGGAAGTTATCACCACAAAATATATCACAGCTGCAGATGCTGAAATGCACAGAAGTTGTAAATATCAAAGCACATTTCAAAGATCTACAGTTAATATAGATGAGATATATGTGGCATTATACATGCATATGGTATTAAATGATTGAAATAGATTATTAAATGCTCATGGAGTTAACTGAAGTGATTGCATACAGAACTGTATTAACCTCTGAAAAAAAGAAATTCTACCTTCATAACAGATTTATTAGAGCTGAAGGACTCATTTCTTTTCACCTCTATAAGAGCTAGAACAAACAAGAAAAATTTAAAAAGGGGTCCTGGACTGAGAGGGTTTTGGCTATACCACAGTAACAAAAAAAACATCACTCCAGTAAAAAAAAAAAAAAATCCCATCAAGATGACAAAAAAGGCATAAAGCCTAAAATTTTTCTGATTTTCATATTCTCCATTTCTTATCAGGCAGTGCTATGTCCTTTGGGGTTTCTTTGAGATGGTTTGGGGTTTTTTTTGTTTTATTTTTTATTCTTCCCTTAAGACACCAAGCCAGATTCTGCAGTAAGATATTCAGTAAGACAATGCATTGTATCTTTGACATGGAAGTAACTCTCATGCACCACACAACAGAATCTGTCTCCTTGAGTTTTGATGTGGACTGCTCCACCAAAACAAATCACCATTCCCCCCCAAAAAACCCAACAAACTGAAACAAACAAAAAAAGTGACACGCAAATTTTACAAAATCAACCTACATTTCATAATACAACACAAGTGAGTTTTCTCAGAGTCAAAATCCTACTACATGAGACTAGCTGGCATCAAAGACATTCTTACATTACAGTCAAGGAAAATAATACAAAAAACTAAATTCACAAAAGAAGCTTTTGTGATCCCTAGCATTAAGCACTGGAGCTATTTTTCCCTATTGTCCCAAAGCCAAAAATTTAAGGAAATATGATTTATGATGCAATTATGTAATCAGAGCACTCTGCAAGGAAAAAAACATATATGAGTACTTCAGGATGTTTTCACCTATGGCAGCTGAGGTCACCATTCACTGAAGTCTTCTTACAGCGATCAGTTTCACAGAAAGAAAACTGCACCTTTCTCTGTCCTACTGCAAAATATAGTGCTATACATGCAATTCCATTTGACTACGCCCTGTTCTATTGGTTTCAATTTATGGTATGTTAACTTCTTAGTTATCTTAAGAGAGTTAAACGTAGCATTTGCAGTTGAATGAGGCATTTAACGAGTGTCTGACTGATATATTCTGTACTGTGATGATGTAGTAGTTTCTCTCAAAATTTTCTGTGTTCATTCCCATGAAGTCTTTATAGCATAGTAAATAATTCAGTGATTAAAATTAGAAAAACATTTATTTTCAAAATTATATTTAATAAAATGGTACTTTTATGTTAATTTAGAGGCAACTTTTTCTGAACATATTCACACATACAAATCTAGCCATAAGGTTTGATTTGCTTTCAGTTCCTGATTGAAATCAGCTTCTACCTCTGAAACTTGCCTTTTACTATTTGTTGAATTTGACTCCACTTTCATCTTTCAGTATGCTGACATGTGTAACATGTGTTGACATGTCTTTCATTATCTACAGGTTAGCTTAATATAAGTGCCACCAAGCTAATCTTTCAAACACCTCTCGTAAAGGCTTCAATCAGTGCAAAACGCTAATGCTGAGGTTATTAGCTATCACACACGTTGAGCTCGCATTACATTCTCTCTGAAGTCCTTATATTAGTTTCCAGTTTATGCTTGTATTGATACTACAATCTTGTTTTTTAAAGAAAGACACTTTCACATTTTCATTCTTCTTATTTAAAGGATTTGTTACACTTTTATATCCCTGCTCACACTTCACGCTCCTCTGGCTCCAGATTTCTTAATGTACTGAAGATTAAGGGACTGATCCCCCAAGTTCTTGATCGTGCAAGGCATCACAACAGATTCAGCAAGACCGTTTCCATAAGCAAGAACTGTCCATGTAATTTATGATTTGTCAGACTGAGTTCATGTAGAACTGAGTTAAGGTAAGACAATATATCCATTATAGCTTTCTGAAAATGTTCTTCCTCAAGGTTTGAGGAAGAGGTTTTATAACACTTTTAATTCAGACTGAAAGCAGCATTTATCAACTTTACATATAAAATAAATAAGACAATAACACTGACGTTTCTAAACATCTCATTTTTTATAATGATGTATTTTACAATGGTACATTTCATAGAGTGCCATGAGATTAATTTGTATGCAAGCTGGAGGTGGCCTTAACCACATAATTCGTGCCTAGTTCCAGATATCAAGCTCCTCAAGACTTGGGGATGTTTCAAATTTGGAATGTCATTTCAAACACATCTGCAATATAAATGTTTTTATTTTAGAGCACTTCAATCTGTGCTATTCAATTACAAAGAAAACATCATAAACAAATTTATGATCACCCATTCTACAGAAAATGAAAAACATATTTTTAGAAAGTTTCCACACAGAAGCAGATCTGCTGTTTCTAAAGGAAGAAAAAAAAAGTGATTTAAAATACTGTGTTATAAATATACAGTTTAATCTTTTGTACAGCACAAAGAAATGCACTACAAAACATGAAGGTACCAAGTTTCCAAGAAGAACTTGCTTTTAATTAGCTTGTGTGTTCGTACACTGTAACCTGAGGTTTCATTCTAAAAATGAAGAAGCCATAAACACTTGGTGTGATTACTGAGAGAAATATGAGGGGGAGCTAGTTTAAAGCAGGTCTTTCAACTGCTTCGCTAAAATAACTACTCATCCTTAGGAACTTAAGTTTTGCCTGTAGTACTTACCCCATTGGGAGGAGAGGAAATCCATTCCAACTCTGTCTGTTGTGCTTTAGAGTCCAACAATATTACTAAAAAAAAAAAAAAGGGGAATAAAATGAAATTCAACGGCTTGTTGAACATAACAAGGGGGGGTATAAAACAAAGGAACAAAATAAGAATTTTAAAAAGTGATAGAAGTAATATAATTTTGTACAGATTAATATTTCTTCTTCATATTATTAAAAAATATCTGCAACCACGACTAGGCATTTATTTTTAAATAGACAATTAAATTATGTACCATTCACATACAAGCAGATGTACATAAACCTTTACAATTTCATTGCATAAAACAAAGTGAGGGATTTTTTAGTCCTCTGAAGTGCTACTAATCAGTCATTAAGATGCATGCTCCCTCCCTCTCCTTTTTCATAAGGACATTTTCCATATGCTGGTTATTACAATCAGCTTAAAGCACACAGACACACAAACATTTCAACACATTTCCATACTGATTTAGATGGGACTGGTCTACACCTTGCTGAGAGTCGCACTGAAAAAGCAATGATCTGTTTTGAGTGTCAAAGTGAAAAATACTTCCCTTTGGTGATAAAGCAATAATTCTGCAAATAAATGACAACCAAGAAAACAGAAAATAAAAGACTCTGCAATTACCTCACACCTCACATACACAAAATCAGACTAATTCACTTCATGGTAATAGCTTCCTAAAATCTTCATGTCATGGTGACATTTATATACAGAAATATATCAGTTCTAGCACAATTATTTTCAGCTAAATGTAATCCCACCTCCGAAAGTGGTTAATCACAGCCTAATAAACCATTCCTAATTTGAACCTATTCCATATATCTTTAGCTATAAAGCTATTTATAACTTTATACATAGCATTTATGTACTAAGATATTTAGATGTGTGACTTAAGGGTGTAACTTGAAGCAACTTTTGTCAGGTCTCTTGAAACAGTTTTAATTTTGGCTTTGGTTCTTCAAGCAGAATGTAACACAAAATTTCAGTGAATTGCTAAAAAGATAAGATGCCTAAAAAAGTTATTTCATACAGTAATACATGGAATGTTAGCTGAACACCAAACGGTAGCTTCCAGGCCTGTGTTTCAGTAATGAAGTGGAACTACTCATTAAGGAAGTTTGATAGTCTCCCTCTAGAAAGATTACCTGCTTATGTCATTAAGGTTGGATTCAAGGCGCTTTACTTTGTAACACTTTCTTTAGAAAAGCAGGTGGTGTATGTGGTGGCTTGTTAAAAAAGAACACTTATAACGGCACTCAAAAAAAAAGGTACCACCAAAAATTTAACCGTTTCAGCACCAGCACAACACACTATGGCTGCAATTCATTATACTTTTTATTAGGTAGTAATTCTCCATCACATAGCAACGGGTGAGCACATCAGAGAAAGAAAAGATAACAAGCAAACAAAACAAACAAAAAGAAAACACACAAAGAAAAAAAAAAAACCAAAAAAAACCCCAACACACAAACGCCTGCTCTGCAAACACCCCTAGCAAAGAAATCGTGGCGTTCCTTCTGGCATCCAAAGTTACCGGGGAAGAGCTCTCCAAGCCAGCGGCTGCTGCCCTGCTTCCAGCCCGGGGAGCCCCGTGGCCGTCACGGCTCGTTCAGCAACGCGGGGAAGTGATGCGGGGGGAAGGCGCCGCGCCCCGCGCCCCCCGCCGGCAGCCGCTGGGGATCCGTAGCCTCCAGCGCTCGCAGCGCACTGAGACCCCAGCGCGGTCCCTCCGCAGGGGAGCTGCGGGCCGCGCTCCGCAACGGAGAGCGAAAGGAGGCGGAGATGCGGCGGGTGAAGCGCGGGGGCGCGGCCGCGGGAAATGGGCTCCGCGGGGCTCCGCACAGGCGGGGAGCAGCGGCGTCTCGCCTCCGCGGGGAGCCGCAGTCGCGCTCCGGGCGCTGCGCGGAGCTGCGCGCAGGCGGCCGCGCCCCCGCGCCGAAGAGCGGGGCTTGGCGGCCGAGCCGCAGCGGAGCGCCGGTCCCGCGGCCGCCCCCGCCACACCCCCGACAGCCGCGATTTTGAGAGGAAGCGCCAGGGACAGCGAACCCAGAACGGAGCTCCGAGCTCTCGCTGCCATGGGGCGAAGGGATAGCCCGCTCCCCGCATCTGCGAGGGTCCCGGCCGCTGGCAGAGGGCTCCGCAGGTAACGCGGTCACTCCCTCGGTTAGAGAGACAGGCGGACCCTGCCCCGTTCCTCTCCAGCATCTCACCGCGGCTTCCACTGAGCTGCAGAAAGGAAACTCGGAAAACTTTTCAGCTTTTTAGCCCTCCCATCCCTCTTCCGTGTCCAGCGGGAAGGGATAGGAAACCACGCGGGGCTGATGCCGCCACCAGCCCTTCGGCGGGGCCGGCGGTGAAGCTGCAAAGTTTCTTTTTTTTTTTTTTTTTTTTTAACTCGCTCCTTTTTCCGCGGGAATTTTCTGCGCTTGCAGCAGGTAAGTAGAAGCCACTATCAATCCCTGTCTTCCGCTCGCCCCCTCCTGACCCTCCTTTGGCTAGGTGATTTTCCCCGAACATACAGACATTATACACGCACACTCATAGGTATAGATGCATATATAACCACCCACACACGTATAACACAGAAAAAAATGGGACAGGCTACCGCTGGGAAGCACCGGCATAGCCCCGATCACGGAGCAATCCGTAGGGCAGAGCGGGGCAGGCAGTCCGCCCCCTCCTCGCCTGCCTCCCTGTCCGTCTGGCCAGCCCTTCTCCGCTCCCCACTCCACGGCTACGCGTTAGTGCTCCCCGTGTGAGGGTCTCTGTGGTTTACAGCCCCTCCAAATAAACTTTCGAAATGCTGCTAAGGAAAGATTCCGTCCTTTTTCCCTCTCTAACCTCGCCATCGACTTCGTCTTTTAAGGGCAGAGGACATTTTAATTGAGGCATTTCTTTAAGCTCCAAATGATATTTTATTGCGTGCCAGAGGTTTGATGAAAAATACTGACGCATCCAGCTGGGGCGGGGGTGAGGGGGAAAGCCCCAAACGTATACATATGCAGAGACACCGAAAATGCCCTGACTCCCCCTTCCGTGTCATGTCGTGTGTGTCGTTCCCCCCCCTCCACCCCCCGAAGATGGAGACGGACCTTCGCCTTCGGCTGTCAAGCGCGAGCAAGGCGCTCCTTTAAATCATTTCAGATTTTCTCAGCGTGAAAAAAGAGATTCCCAGATGGGCTTTGTGAATTGATTTTAAACACCTCCATCAGTCTCTTGATACAAAACTGCCTAGTTTGTCTGCGTGCGCCGGGGAAGCAAATGTGCCGGGCTCGCCTTACACAGATACCAGTTACTGGACTGATGGGAACCGGGAAGCCCCGTTGTGATACGCAGATGGTGTAAAACACCCATCCCTAAACCTCTCTCCAGCGATGCCGGGGCAGAGCACACACGTTGCAGGCACACGACGCCAGGCCGTATGTCCCCTCTAAATACATGTCCAGCCTGCATGGCCGGGACGTGCAGAACTGCACCCCGATGCTCCTTTCCGCGGTCTGTGCCCGGCCCCGCTGGGCCGGAGCGCTGCAGGCCCCCGATGGGGAGCGGCAGGGAGCGCCCCGCAGCCCCAGCCCCGCGCCGTGCCTTGCCTCCCACCAAACGTCCCGAGCCCTAAAACTCGGCCCCCAACCCCTGCCCAGGGAGCAGTGAGGTAACCCGCCCTCCTTACACCTCCTAGGGAGGAGCAGGGCTGGCACGGGAGAGCGACGCTACCCTGCACTGATCCCCGGGCCGGGGGCTCTCCCAGCCCCATTCCGACTCATCATGTGCGAATGCCTCGCAAACCTCATTCCTGGGAGCAAGGGCAGTTGTCCCGGTCTCTCACACATACACACGCACAACTCCCAGTGAACGCCGTGCTTTTTCCTCCCTCCCACCTCAACTAAAAAGTATTTCTTTTTTCCTGAGAAGGGGGCTGACAAGCTGGCAGGAGCAGGAAGGTCTCCTGCTAAGCCACTACACAGACTTTCTGGGCAAAAGCAATAAATAAGCCCAAACTTTTGTTTTCCGCATCACCTTACCTTCTTTTGCAGCCTGTGCCTCCCCCGTGTGTGCAAAGCGGAACAGCCAGACGGAGCACAAAATAATCCAAGAAGGGAGCCTACTTTGGAAAGCCATGGTGCAGGAGCGGGGTGATTTTGTATTTCTAGCTCTCTATTTCTAGACACTGCCACTGCCGCCGCTTGGTGGGTGCTAGAGGACGGTGGAGAATTTGCTGTGCTAGTCTGTGGCTCGGCGCTCCCTCCCTCCAGGCTGCCTTTCTCTTTCGCCTCCTTCTCCGCCTCCGCGCCGCTGCCNGTGGCCGGGCTGAGCGCGCACCTGGGTTGCTGTTATCGAAAGAGAAACTTCCGCAGAAGCTGTGGGATGGTGCCCCGAGACAGCCCTGCCACAAAAGTCAAGTTCCTCGGGGTTGACATCACTTGGGATCCCGTCCCTCTGTTGCTTTCGTGTTTTCCGCCCCGCGTCTCCGGTTTGCCCCAAATACGAAGAACAGATTCATGGCAATATAAATATTATTTGTGGAGGGGAAGGAGCGGCTACTTCCCCCCTGCCCTCTCCGGGTGTAACCTGAAGCGCGTGTAATCCTCTAACAATGAGACAATTTAAATAAGAGGGGGAGGGGGGGGAAAAAAAGTGAAACCCGAGGGAGAGAGGAACTTGCCAAATCTCTCTTGTCAGCGCTCACCCTGCGGACCGGGAGAGCTTTTCCCGGGGATCCATCACGCCCCCACCCCTCCGCTTTCCTTTCTCCCAACCTACCCCTCGCTCCTTCAACGGGTGAAACAACTGCGGGACGGACAGGAAAACTTACCGCTCCCCGAATGAGGCTGCGGAGCGGAGCGTGGTGCGCGGGGCACGGTGGCTCGGTAGGAGAGCTCCTCTCCCGGGCCTCGCCGGGGCCGGGGCCGCGCAGCCCCCGCGGCGAGAGGCGACGGCCCCGGCTGCGGGCCTCGCTCCGCGCCCCTTGCGCACCCCCTGATCGGCCCCCGCTTCCACCTCTGACCCGCGCAACCTTCCCGGAGCCGATGCCGAGCGGCACGGACCGGGTTTTGTACTGCTCCGCTAAAAGTGCATCATCGTGTCCTTTCGGAGGATAGATACTGCGATGTAAACAGAATAAGTCTCGGAAGCAAATGAAGGCAACGAAGAGCGGGGGGTGTAATTGCAATTCGGTGACAAGATTATGCGAGAATCTGAAACAAGCCTTGCGCAGATGCTGGTCCTGATATAGAAAATGTTATGCCATAAATGGGAATTTAAATTGTGAGAGGTTTGTTTACGGAACCTTTAGGTAGATAAGGCAAAATTAGAATTACTGCTGCTAATAATAACAGTAGTACAATGCTCAACATTGACGGATAAACAGCCACCATACTCCGGGCTTTGAGCACTTTCCCTGTGGGCTCCTTGTTACTTCCGAGAAGGGTGTAGAGAGAGGCTCCAAAATGTGCTGTATTTCTTTCACTTGCTGAATAATTAATATGGCTTAGAATATGACAGTTTTTGTGTTTCATTCAGAATGCTCTGTTGATACTTTGGATACCATGACAAGTGTAGGCATAGTACAGACTCTTGATTTTCTCATCCTCTGTCGTCTGTCATTCCCATCCTCATGCATGTATGCATCCATACTCAAAAAGAGGAGCTGTACAGAACAGTGAGTAGGCTTATCTTCTTTTAAAAGTCTATTTTAAATACATGCAGGGATTTTGTGACTTCTTGGCAAATTTTCATGGGTGAAGTTAGTTTTCATGTTGCATATACTATGAGAGTGATTAAAGATGTAGGAAGTGTTCAACCTACTTAGTCCTTCACAATTTCCTAGCATGAAGTGCTAGCATTTTACTACATCATTAAGCCAAAAAGACATTTTTTAACCTACAGAATGAACTAAAAAAATGCATTGAGACTTTGAATGACCATGTTTATAAAAATGTAGAAACCTGCTAAATGGATAAATTTACAGGAGAAAGGCTTATATATTCCTGTCCTTCATAACAGATTAGGCCAGACACTTATTTTTACTATCACCTGTGTTTATACAGGTTATACTGTACTATTTTATACAATCTAATAATGTGTGTGTATGATATTGGAGCTGTACATATATAAGAATTCTCAAAGTTTTGTAAACAAATTAACCACTTAAAGGATATGTGTCTACATGAGTGAGTGTATAGAAAATCAAATAAGAGATTTTTAAAAAAGAAGTGCATATTTCTCTTCCTCATCAACTCATTTTAAATGTCCTGATAATTCCTGATAATTATAAATTAAGGTAAGGGGTAATTAAGGTAACTCTTTTGTTAAAAGAGTCATGGATGTATTCAGTGTTCCATATACACTGAGAGTGTCTATTAGTGTTGGGAGTGTTTTTTTGTGCTTCTCACACATTAAATCTTTGTGAAGTTGCTGAAGAACTTGAAATCTCTTTTAGTGAATTAGATTTTTTCACTTGTCCTCTGTTTATTGGTAGTGTTTTCTAATACTTCATTTTGTTCTGTAGGATGCACATCCTGTATTGCATCTCGCCCAGCTGTGTTAGATCTTCTGCAAAGAAAAATGGAAAAAAGATATAATACAACTGAACAAAAATACTCAAGCTAAATGGACTACAATCTTCAGATTTGGTAACAAAACCTCTGAGAGAAGAAGGGGGGGGAAAAAAGGTGGGAAAAAGAAGGAACTGGGAATTTCATTCAATTCAATGTGTTATTATTCAGGCACCACTAGAGAAAATGGTTAATGGGAAAAGAACAATGTAATCCAAGATTGTCTCTCTATTGTTTTATTATGTTTTGTCCTTTTTCTCCTAACTCCAAGTCTGTAGGCCAGATTCTGGTTTTTATTTTTACTTGTAGTTAGAATGATTTTCTTGACATTACTAAGCTTCCCTTGCTGGTGCTAACTTCATACAAGCCAAGCTTCTCTACACTGAATTGCAAAGTTCTAAGCAGACTTTGGAGAAATATTTAAATAATTTCCTTCTCCTTAAAATTTACTATCTTCACCACAACTCAATCTGAAATTGTGGTAAAAGAAATATAGGATGAATTCTAGGAGTACATAAGTATACGTAAGGAAATGAGCATAATTTGAAAGTTGTTAAAGAGTTCTGTTATCACAAATTTCCTTTTTACAGGGCTCATCTATTCCTTCTTTCCTAATCTGTGCAGAGCTGAAGTGAAATTTCAGTAGTTTCAAAAAGGTGTTGAAGGTTAGCCTCAGACATCGTTTCAGTAAGTGATATTGAGTCTTGGTTCTGTCCACAGAAGAATGATTCTTAAAACTGGTTTTGACAAAAACTCCCTTGAACTCTGTTTTACAGTTGCAAAAGAAGAAATTAGGTTTAAGTAATGGAAGATGATCTATTAAGCCCTGAATTTTTTGATCTTAATCTAAGCAATCCCTAAGCAGTCCTTTATCTGTGAACAAGATTTTCTATGAAATGCGTAGTAAACATTTTTGTGCAATTTTTGTCAGTTTTTGGATCCTTTTTAATATAAAATTTAGTGGCTTTGTGACATTTGATTTATAAGTAGTATATGTGTAATAAATCATTATATCAGACTTTGCATTTAGTTTTACAGATGTAATGGCACTTGCATTCCAAATCTGGACCAGAGATGAATTTTCCATACACTGCCTATTTCAGATATTCTGGTGGATTTATAAGTCAGAGTAGCTCTATTATAGTAAAGAAGGCAATGTATTAAATAAATATTATTGGTTCATAAAGAAATTGTAGAGAATCGAGACTGCCTTGTTTGAAAAGCATGCTCATATAAAAAGTTCTTTTTCTAGTTAAAATGCCAGTTTGGTTTTGGGTTTTTTAAAACTATTTTAGTTAACACAAATCAAAAATAGTTCCATAAAGCTTCACACTTTAAAGTCTTTACTTATATCAGAATGGTAATAAAAATTCACTGTCAAATTTTCTCTTGAGAGATTTAAAGTTGTACTGTGCTAAATAGATACATAGATCATGTTTTGCAAATCTATGAATTTTCAATACACTTTGAGAAACACTGTCCAGAAATAGATGTACGATGGTGTGTCATCTTGCCATTTAATGGAAATGAAATGCATTCTATAGAACAGTACAAACTAAATTCACATTAAACATACAGTGAGCATAAAATACCTTTGCCTTTCCCAAGGAACAACAGCAGAGTTGTACAGGATCCAAAAGTATGCTGCATTTGGGTCCTGTGAGACTTCTTCCCCTGATAAACCTGAATTTGGAAACTGCTTTATTGAGGAACAAGAGCCTTTGGAGAACATACTGTCTCTTTGCTGATCGTTCTTCAGAGTCTGTTAGTATATCACATTGTGCTGCGGACCTTCCCCTGGGAAGCTTGAGCAGGACAAGCCAGTGCCATCATCCTGTGATAGCATCTGGAGATATTCTGAAAAAAGATAATTTGCCTTTCAATTTCACCTATGAATTAAAGGAGTGTCTTTTTTGTCTGGGTGCAACAAGAAATATCTGCACATATAAGCTCCTTGTTGACTTCAATTCTTTGTAAGATTGAAAGCTTCAATTTTCCTAGGATGTTTGTCATACTAAAAATTGTGCACAGAGGAGCCTGACCATAAGGGCAGCTAATTTGTAGTTTAGTTAATTAGTTGTAAGTAACAGATAAACTCTAGCAATATGCTCCAGTGAGGTTAGCATCTTCTGTTCTTATTCAGTACAAGTGACATCCGATCACTTCCATCTGTGACAGTGCTAGATTCTTCTTTCAGCCCAGCTGAGGTGAAAAATCAGACCCAGTAGATTTCCTGTTTCCATATATTACCTCCTCTTACAGTCAGTCTCAATCTCTCAATTTCCTTCTGTGAAAGAGCATGAAAGCATCTCTTCTTTCTATCTCTCTTCTGTGTTAGGAGGTAGGAGGGGAAAGGATAAAAGAACAGATGCAATAACCCTTATTTAGTTCTGAAAGAGAAACTACAGATTGCAATGGCAGGAGTTCCAGTGCTTTCACCTCTAGATCCAGGAAGTGTAGTGATGCTCCACATCACTACTGACAGCAAAGCTGCCAAAGTGTATAGGAGAAGGTGTTCCTTGAAGTAGAATAATTTAAAGATTGCATCTCTGAGGAGTACAACCCTCTGCAGATTTGCCTCTTTGCCATCTTTCACGTATTCTCATACTCTGTCAAGTTTCTGTGCAGATATACTGCCACTTCCTTCCTGGTCTGTGGCTTTACCTCTCCCCAAAACTGATCTCCCATTATCCACTGCAAGTAAACCAGATTTCTGACAAGTAATACACATACTAATTTGTGGAAGCTTGTTTTGTCCTCAGATACTTGATGCTTGCCAGATACACTAAATCACAAGACCTTGCATATTTTATCTCCTTTAAATATGAAAGGGCACATGATAGTGTGTTTCATGGGTAAGTAATGCTTTATTCAGAATACATTTCCTTTTGGCTTGAATTTGCCTACTGTAGTTTCAGGATGTGATTTCTTTACTATTTACCATAGTGTGACAAAGGTTAATAGAAGTATCTAACAAACTGCCTTTATACAGTCAATTCTGGTTTGTCTAGAGTAATAATCTTCTAATACAAATGCAGGGATGATGCTAATCCTCTATAAAACTAAGCCACATGGCTGTATAATAAAGAAAAAAGGCTTTGCTGTAGTAGACCCTAAGGGGCGAGCTAACCCCTACCTGGATCAGTAAATACAGACAGAAGCATAAACCAGAGTGTTGCTACATTGCCTCTGGTCCCCTTCTGTCCTTCGTGCAACCAGATTAGCTATCTCTATCCCCATGAAAATGTTCATCACAAAATGGATAATTCCATCCCACTCACCACTGAATAGGTCCTTTTTTTTTCTTTATTTATAATTTCACATGCATTTGCCAAGTAAATTCTTAGTTATTTCTTGTGTAAGGTCTCAGTTCAGATAATGTTTTCCTCACATAAGTGGTTCCATTGATCTAGCTGAGAGCTAGGTGATACTCCAGCTGCAGGAGAGTAACACTCTTAACTAAACACTAAGGATGTTTCATGCTCTTTCAGATGAAAAGCACTTAATTTCAAGAAATCCTTTATTTGTCCTTTTGCACATGTTTTTCTTGAGAAGGTGATTTGAACTGTAGTGATAAAAAAAGTTAAATGGTGCTGTGGGGTGTGGTTTCTCATACATCAATTTTTTGTGTGTTGTAGGTTTTGGTTGTTTTGTGGGGTGGTTTGAGTTTGCGGGTTCTTTTCCGTTTGAGATTGTTTTGTTTGTTTTGCTTCTTTTCTTTTTTTTTCCCCCCAATGATGGCACAATAAGCAGTTGTCACTGAACTATAGTGTTGCTAGTGATGCCTAGGTCTTTTTCTTAAGTGCTTACAATGAATTTAGAGCCCATCAGTGTGATTGAATAGTTGTGGTTTTTTCTTTTCTCCTTTTTTCTCATGAATAACATGGCAGCTGTCTACAGTAATTCATCTGTCATTGTGTTGCTCGGTTGCTTAGAGTTAGGGTTTCTAATCCAATGCATAACCTTTCTTAATTCCGGCTACTCTGAATAATCTTTTGCTACATTGTTGTCTTCAGCTTATCTGATAGGTAACAAATATATTTGCTACTCATAGTACATATCTTGGAGCATCCATAATTCCCTTGGGTTTTAATTTAACCATTAAATTAACCATTTATTTTCTAATACACTTTGTTTTCTATCTCATACCCAGACTGTAATTTTTGACAGGTGTCTACTTTGCACTCTGCAATTATTTTGGTCTTAACAGTCTTCTCTGGGTAGACTCAAAAGACTATCTTGTATCAAATTATTTGAAACTTTACTTTTTCCCTTCTAATAGTACAATCCAAAACATTAAAGTCAGCTGATACACAAATTAACAACATCTTCTATTGTGATACATGTATTAACAACATGTTCTATTTCCCTTCACTTTTTAATTTTGTTCTTCATCCCATTTTCAAATATAACCAAATATTCAAATAATGTTCCAGGAAAGGAAATGAATTAATATATCTGGCAGATTGAACCTTGAAACCAAAGAATTCAGATTTATGCTGTCTGTGAGGTAATATGATTTTGTATTTCTTTCACTTATTTCATTTGTACACAACCAGAAAAATTTCTAACTGCTGTATTACTGTAGTAAGACTCGCAGTAAGTAATCAGCTTACCTAAGTGAACTTCTAGTATTAAGATAAAAAAAAAAAAAAAAAAAAAGACGATCTGCCAGACCCAGGGCATCTGCCAAGGATATTTTAGAAAAAAACTACCTCCTGAATTCCAGGAGAAAAGATCTACATTTCTTTTTCCTTTTTCATTGTTAACATATATCTTCCTAATCATCCCATATGGGTAGTGGGAGTTTGTTTTTCCCCCAAATGGTCACAGGCTTGTCAATGAATGTTGCTACACAACAAACAAACAAACAAACAAACTAACTAACTAACTAACTAAGTAACAAAAATACCAAAACAAACCACCCAAAAATTTGCCATTGTGTACCTCTTAAAATTTACAGTCAAAGCACTTGATGGGCTGAGACAGCATTAAGTCATCTTTGTGTCCTTCTCATTTGGTAAACTGAAAATATCCTCATTTTATTCCAAAATGCTCTGTGTTCCTGTAAAATTACAGCACACTCCTAAAGCTGCCTGGTGCACTGCAGGACCAGTTTCAGCCTTTGCTGTCAGAAGCCCTGTCCTAACCCACTCTTCCCTCCCCCAGCCTGGCCTTAGCTTTGCCCCTCACTATGATTTGAAAGTCAGTGCTCTGAAGGTTTTCTTGTGGCATGCCAATGCAAAGGCTTTCCTCGCTCAGAGAGAAACAGGAGGCTTTAATGCTATTCCAGCCTCTTTTTCCTGCCATATAATGTGCCTTGCATATAACCAGCTGTAGCATAATTAAGCTAGATTTTAGGTGCTTAATCAGGCTCAGCAAAATACCCTAGTTTGTCACATTCCTTCCTGCTGAAATCAGAACATAGCTTTAAGTCTGCACTGCCTCTACTGTACCTGTTAGTAACTGCTGGCAGCTGGCAAGAACTTCATCTGAATTTGGATTCACTAGGAGATTATTTAAGATACTTTTCTTTCAAAACAAGTACTGTACCATATCTGTTCATACTGAGACTTTTCAGTACATTTATTTGTCAAATATGCATATGTATGTGTCTACATACATAATTTCCTCATAAATTCAGAGTCTTAGATAAATGGAATGTTGAGATAATACAGCTTCATGCACGAAACACTGTTTACAGAGGGCCAGTCTCTTATCTCCTTTGAATTGACATAATTGCAACAACATTATGCTAGTTGGGGCTTTTTGGCAAGAATTCATGACAGTTACATAATTCATTACAGCCTATTCTAACCTACTGAAATCTATGCATATTTTTAGGTGTAGCTTGCACATTCCCACTGATTTCTGCTCATGAATTCCCTTTAGACGTGCCCTCAGGTTCCCCCTGGATATGCTTCTGTCACTGTGTCACTTTGAGAGTCACTGTTGCAATTCTTCTACCTATACAATTCTCACAGAAGTCAGCGCAGTGTTTAGATGCACATATGTAATAAGGCTGGATGTTGGTCCAAGCACAGTAGGTCCTGAGCTCTCCTAACAGTCCTGCACACATGCTTCCAATTACCAAGTGCTGTGAGCCTGAGCCTTACCTGATGTGAGCCCCTGGAGTCAGTGGTTTTATGCACCTGCTAAGATTTCTACCTGCTAAGATATCTAACTCGTGATGAGTTACACCATTTAAAGCTTTCAAAAGCTGTTTATCTGGATAGTAAAAAAACCTAAAATCTATGGTATTAAGTATCTGGATAATATTAGATTTTGAAAGGAACAAAAATTCTGCATTCTTTTGTGAGAATGGAGAGCTCTCTCTCCACTTCTTCTCCCATTATCTTTCCACCTGATTTTTCTAGGAGGCTGGGAGTTGTTCCGGAGGAAGTTTGACTTGCAGTTGAGATAGTGTCCTACAGTGAGATAGGAGATGTTTGAACTGCCTTCTTCTGCACATCCTCACTGAGCTGTAGGACTGCCTGTCCTCGGGAAGCACCCTCTCTCACCTGAGGTCATGGCAGATCTACGTGATTCTGCTCTCTCACTGTTTTGGCTCTGTTTCAATACTGTGCTGGAGGAACAAGAGGAGTGAGGGAAGATTAAGTGTACAGCTTGCCTCCTCCTCCCTGCTGAACTGGGGAGAGGGGCAGCTCAGGGAAGCAGAACAGCAGTAGTAAAGACATAAAAAGGAGAGGCTGCAGTGTTGTGCAGGGGATGTATTGGGTTATCCCTGTGGGTACTGTCATAGTCACTCAGAAGTCTTGTTGCTGTTTGGTGCAATTACTGATGATGCCATCGGGTATGCTGTATTATCTATGCCTTATCTTTTTTTCTCACCTTCAGTTTTTCTATTCATAGAGAATTATCCAGTTCTCAGAAAGGTGTAGCTTTGATTTCAAAAGGTGTCTGTCTGTATCCAAATGATGAAAAGCCAGAAGAGTTCATAAGGAGGCTAAAATAACAAGAATATTTTAAAACTACATTTGCTTATGGGATTTTGTTTTGTTTTGTTTTGTTTTTTTGCTGTTACATGTCTCTAGCATGTAGATACGTGTGATAACCCCACTTCACTGACAGTTAGATCACATTATTCAGGCTACTTCTATAACTCCTTCTTTTTACCTGCAACTGCATACTGTTGTCCAAAGGAATTCCAGATAATTATGATCAGTGAGGAGACAGCTTTGCTCAGCTATATTTTGTTTTTCTATATGGAAAGAATTTAGTTAGCTCACATCAAAGTTACACTAACTTCAGTGACAGGTCAAACTGGCGTGTAGCAGTGTGAGCTGAATCAATGTGAACTGATATAAAACTCAGGAACCTGGCTTTCAGTGGACTGCTTAATGCAGCTCAGAAAAGCAAATTCCAGCATAGTATAGCTCACAGAATTGCTGCAAAGGAAATAAATGAATGAAAACTACATGATTAAATGCTTTCATCTGGAAATTTTGGTGCAATATTCAGAAACTCGACAAATTCTTCTAATTCATCATAATCTTTGTTTATTACTATTAAATTAATGTGCTGGTGGAAGGAATTCATTACCCTTTCTACACACTTCACTAGTTGCAGGTCATTTATTAATCTGTGTTATCTGGTAAGACTAAAACCAGCTGTAATTACATTGTTAAACATTGATTAATAAGCAGCCCACATCAGTAATATACGCAAGGAGCAAGATAAAAAATCTTTTTAAAGATTTAGAGTAAAATTTGAACATTCCTTTGGGAATAAGGAAATCTGAATCTTCATAAATATTCATTTTTTTAAAATTCCATTTGCTTGCACAGCTGTATTTTTGAACACCTTTTGGAAACAGATTAACAAGCAAATTCAATTACACTAGAGCAAACGAACTGCATTCACAAAGTGGTATTAATGCACTAAGTGAAACATTTAGAATGAAGCATTTTTTTAAATAGTCTTCAGCTAACCATACTTTTTTTTTTGTATTCTAATTTAATCATATATATTTAGTTTCAAACTCATTTTTATTTCAAAAATTTTAAAACAATATAGCAATTAGAAATATGTTGTTAAAAACACTGCAGATTCTTAGACCTCGCTTTTGTAGGTTTTCAATAAAATCAGTTTGATTGAAGTGACACAGATGAAATTATTACTTGTCAGAAACTTGGATTATCATTAAGGGTAAATAAGCAGAATGTCTCTGGCACTTGACAAAATTGGATAACTGATTTTTATGATATAGCTTTATGGGGAATAAATCCAATGGAAAGAAGATGCTTTTAGAAAAGATGTTTTAAGACTATCCTCAATTAATCATAAATGACAAATCTCATTATAGCAGCACTATTGTTAAGGGTCTGTCAGTATTTCCATTACAAACCTGTATTTCAAAGATTTATAAATGGGCTATAGAAATTAACTCTGGGATGAAATTTGCTGTTCACACTGTTCACGATAGTGTTATACTTTCCTCACAAAACTTTAAGAAAATCCGTTTTAACTTTTTCAGTTGGTCAACTTCAAAAGAAACAGAAACAAGAAGTTCTGCTGATGACCTGTTTGTTTGTATAATTTTCAAAAAGAACACCATTTAATAGATCAGGAGAACTATGATTCTATAGCATAAAAGATCTAATTTGCTTTTTTTTCCTTTCTGTCCCTGAAAGGATGACTGTTTTTAGTGTGAGTTCATCTTGCAATAGGGCTTCAATAGGACTGCTGAAATTCTTTACTCAGTTTTCTAATCCTTCTAGATTATGTCTTTCAATTTCATTGCTAATCAAGGATTTGAGACCTGTTTTCCAGCTCATCCAGATTTGTGCTAGCCCAGAACATGTTCGACCACTGATATCTCATTGGACTTTGAAGCAGAGCCTACTATTTCTGCAGAACTGATTCTTTCGAGTGCAAAAATAAGTACTGGTGGAAAGTCCAACCAGTGTAAAGGTCAGTAGTGCTGTGGTTCTTCAGTATTATGAAAGGTAGATGTCCTGTCAGGCTTTTGAAGCCTCTGAGAGAGATGGGGAGGAGAATTCCTTAAGGGCATTTTGAAGCAGACCAGAACCATGTAGTGAGATCTGTAAGTACATTCTCTGTACTCAAGGATGTTAGAGGTGATGCAGTTGTTCTTTGGTACTGTTCTGTACTTGGGAGACAGGACTACCCACATACATATGTCCTGAAAGGTGGTAGGTGCCCCATTCCTAGAAACATTCAAGTCCAAGTTGGATAAGCCTTTGAGCAACCTGGTCCAGTTAGAGATGTTTCTGCTTATAGCAAGGGGTTGCCTTGGCCCATGGAAGAATCAAGGAGATGATATTTGATAGATGTTTTCAGATTCTATTCCCCCAGCTGCACATGGCTGGGGCCAGGCAGGGACTCCCACAATGACTGCTCCCAAGAAACTGCCCCAGAACAACTGCCCAGGAGACCCGTGGACACCCCCTAAGTACAGGACTCCTGCGGGTTACATTCGAAGTGACCAATAGGGGACAGGATTTGGGGTACATATGACCA
>VYZQ01045719.1:0-11585 GCA_013400655.1 Mystacornis crossleyi | reverse complement strand
CCGGCTCCGTTTTTCCGCAGCGCGCTCCGTCCCACACTGGCTGTGGCGCACTGCGCCCTGTGCCGTTGGCTCGGCCGCTCTGTCGCGCTGGTTTCCTCTCACCCGCACTGCCGCTCCTCACAGCCCCGCCCGCCAGGGCCGCAGCTCGCGGCTCCCCGCCTGCTCACGGCCACCGCCTCGCCTTCTCTCGCAGTGGGGTCGGAGCGCGCGGTCGCGCGCGTATGGCAGTGGCAGAGCCCACAACGGGACCCACGCTGCCACTGGGCATGTGATCGGAGCACCGTGTGGTCCCGTGGTGGCCATTTTGTTGCTCAACAGCCTCCGTAATTAGATAATATTCACGGAAAATTCTTCCATCAGCACATGTTTCGACTGAGAAATTAATTCTGCCCAGACCTTTTCCCAAAAGTCTTTTGTAAGCATTAAGTCCCAGGAAACATAGAAAAAGTTTTTAAACAGCCATGCCAAGAAGTGTTTCAGTTCCGTTTTTGCCTGAACCAAACTAAAATTTGCAAATCACTGTTCGAGGATTTTTTCAAGGTTGATATAAATGTCCCTTTGGGGCCCAGAAAGCCATGATTCTTCCCACAGTTCTTCCATAGTCCAAGAGGAAACAGTGAAACCAGAGTACTTACTGGGTTTCTGAAGATTTTTCAAAATCTTCTCTGTTTCTCTTAGGCTGTCTCCAGGGGTCCAGGGATCGCTGAAATTGCCGCCATTCTCCACCATTTTGTTGCAGTGGGGTTGTCTGCAAACTTCCCTGGAGACAGCCTTGGCCCGTGGAAGAATCAAGGAGACGATATTTGATAGATGTTTTCAGATTTTATTCCCCCAGCCGCACATGGCTGGGGCCTGGCAGGGACTCTCACAACGACTGCTCCCAAGAAACTGCCCCAGAACAACTGCCCAGGAGTCCCGTGGACACCCCCTAAGTACAGGACTCCCGCGGGCTACATTCGAAGTGACCAATAGGGGACAGGATTTTGGGTACATATGACCAAGGAACTGGGAGAGGGAAACCCCGTGCTGCACCAAGCGTCCACCTATGCCCATCTCCCCCATGGGGGGCACCTCTTCAAGCTGAAAAGGTCCTTTCCAACCCAAACTCTTGTATGATTGTATGATATGGAGACCATGATAAGCAGATCCCATCTTATGGCATCTGGCAGTGTTTTTTCACCTACTTTGGCCAAATCTGTTTTGGTAAGCCATGTCTGTGCATGTTGTCTCACACTGGTGGCCCGGTAGAGCAGTTTCTGTAACCCACTCTTTAGCTGTCTGAACCACCAAATCAGGTAGCCACTTCCAGGCTCCCCATGGGGAATTTCATCTGCCCGTGCACAGGAATCATTTAGGAAAGTGCTATCTGATCTGACCATGCTCTGCTCTAACAACACAAATACTTGATGTTTGGCAACATTCCATACTGTTCTTTTATTTAGTAGTGCAGATAGAAATTTTGAGGTTATTCAAATTGACAAGAAAGCTAGAGGTTGGTTTGAACAGAATATGTAATCAGGGTGAAGTTTGTTAGTTCCAAATGGGGGAATCTTGCTTGAGAGGGCCAGACCTTCAAGCGGACAAAGATCATGTTACCTCCAAAGCTGGTAGCCTTGAATCTATAACAAAACCATGGATAAATGTACACTGATACCTGCACATCATATATCTAAAAAATTCCTGGTTTATAAGGAGGCATAGGCTGTGTTCCTGAAAAGATACGGTATTTGGTTGGCTGTCCTGGATATGCTCTTTCGTAAGAGGAAAAATAGGATAATCTTCTTTCCACTGTTGCTGAGAAGTTGGGTTCGTTTCCCAATAGTAGCCTTGGAATAGACACACGCTAATGATAGATCACAGCCTGCTACCTGGCAAATCAACCTGCAAATGAACCTACCTATTACCACAAGTGAACCTTGCAGTGACTAAACAAGAGGCTGGCACGCGTGATCTATGTATAACCAGACAGCAAGTGTCTCCATTAACCACATCCCTCACTTCCTCTTGGGTGGCAAATTTGGCCGGCTGAGGAGAGATAGTACCCTAGAGCCAAAACTCAAGCTGAATTACCAAGAAACTAGATTTGAATAAGTAGATTAAAAAAAAAAAAAAAAAAAAAAAAAAAAAAAGAAAAAAAAAAAAAAAAAAAAAAAAAAAAAAAANAAAGAAAAAGAAAAAGAAAACAAAGTTCATGGAAGGAAGATATTAATTATACATTGGCAGGATTATTGATGACATGGTTATTGTGCTAAAAGTGACAAACCTGTTGTTTGTGTAGAAGACAGAATTTATTAAGAACAAAATGCATGATCTCGTGTTTTACTTTATTTAGAAAACAGTATTTATGATAGTTAAAATCTAAGCTGATAGCTTGATTAATTTAGACAGTTGATGCTTAAAGTATTATGGAGAAATACCTTTCTATTTTATTCAGGAATAAGTTACTTAATATTTCAGGTGGAGAATAATTATATTGTGTCACTTTTTACCCATTTGCTGTTTGTTTTTATACAACATTGGCCATGCTGAGGACAGCAGAAGCTTTCTAAAATATGATGATATCTTCTAAGAATATAAAAACAAATTCAAAAAGGGGTGAAACCAAAGCAAATGGTAATAAAGGGAAGTGGGTCGAGTGAACAGACAAATAAGTATTTAATGGAATTTTCTTTAAAAAATATTTTCTTTTCCAAGTATTTAAACAGTGGTATTTTATTAAAAAATAAAACCTACTGAACATCTGTAAAGGTTAAAATGGGAGTACAGGCCTGTCAGCAATAGGCAGTGGGTCTCTTCTGCGTTTTGGGCTGGTATAACCAGAATTAAGGTGGCCAAACAGTAAATTTTCATAGACATTCATGGGTAAGTGTATTCTAACTTGTGATTGCTGATAATTTTTGAGACTGAAAGATGTGATATGTGAAAAATGTAAAGGGTATTTGTGCAAATAATTACTGTTTTAAAAAGTTACATATATTGTAACACACATACGTACTTCTAAAAGGAGGATTCTTTCCCTTTATTCCCTTATATCTGTGTCTGTCATGGACAGAATCTATATTGTAGGACTTTAAAAACCAGCCACTTACTGACAATAGAAATAACTTCATAACAAGGGTGAGGATCATGCACATCACTTTTGGCCTAAAAATTATTGATCCATACAAACTTTAACAAAAGCAGTAAGTGATTCATTACTCAAAACATATCTAAATGTTTGTGGACTATTGTTAACCAATAGCCTAATCAACAGAAATGAAGAGGAGTTACTGAGCAATGTTCATTCTAAGCATTGCATTTGCTTAATGACTCATATGCAAATGTTATCAAAAAGGTCCTTTAGCTCACTCTTTCACTGCAGAGTTCATTTTAATATGCTGCATTTGAATTATTCTTTTTTGATTCGCCTAGCTTGACTGAAGATGTATATTACATAGTGTAACGTGAGTGGTCAGGGCTGGCCCGGTGCTTGGTGTATGCCATAGGAAGTCTCTGGGGTCAGAAACATAAGCACAATGAAAATATTGATGGAGAAATTCCTTCTTTCTTATAAACATACAGAAAAAGTTACAAGACCCTGGAGACTGAGCAGACAACCTCATCTGACAGCATCAGCCAGCCACTTGTCCCTCGCCTGGTTGTATGAGTAGCTGCTGAGTGGTGTTTGTTTAAATTTTTACCTGTTTTATTTCTCAGGCTCACTGCCTAAAACTGAAAGCATCCATGAACTCATGTCAAAGGGTTTCTTGCTATGAATAGGACTGAAATTAGGAGCAGAATTGAAATTGAAACAGCCCCATAGGATACCTTGGGATTACTGGAAGCATGATTTCAACTCACAAGAATGTGTGGTGTCAGCTGATTTTGGTGCACAACCAGCAGACGGTGTGTGACTTGCCACTCTTCTCCCATATGCACACTTGTGCCTTCTGTGGATACAGTACTGTTCCATGCAGGCTGAAGGCAATTTAGTGAAGAGAGAAGCTCTGATGTCCCTTTGAGGAAAATATAGAAGATTTTCCAATTGTGCCTTCTGTTGCACATTTTGAACAAGCATGTTTAAATCCCCAGAGCTTTTAGGTGAGTTTCACCAGCCAAGTGATGTAACTGGAAATGTTATGGTATAAATTCTGCCAGTTTGGTTGTCTCCCACTGTCTTTCTATTAAAATTTTAACCTGTCTTCTGTAACAGATCATCTGACCTAAGCACAAACATTGCTTTTGCATCTTATGGTGCTGTATTTGTAGGGAACCTGGTAGCCTGCAGGATTTTCTGTGTCCTAAGGCACCTGACTGATAGTTGTGCATAAAAATGAAGCTGTAGATTATGCTGAAAATTCTGTGTTATTTTCCTGTAGTAAAGCTCAAAAGAAAAATGAAAATATTTTTCTATTTGAAGGTTTTGGGTGGTGGTGGAATTTTATTTTCTTTCAAAGAGAAATGAGAAAAATAAAATTTGACCTTTTTTTCAGAGAAATACCTTAGGTAGAAACTGTTTATCTGTTTATTCATTTATTTTAATAAAAAAGGTTTGTTTCAAAAAAATCCCCCTAACCTATAATATGTAATTATATATTGAGCGTTATTATGAGGAAGATAACGCAAAAAGTATGGGTAAATAGCTATAAAGGTGATTTTAAAAGTGAGACAGCATCACAAACTATAAATGTAGGTTTTAGATTGACAGAAAACAAACAAAAGCTATATCCACACACATAAATAAAAGAGGCCATGGCCTGTTCTGTACTCCTGTTTGCACCTCCTCCCTCCTAAAAGAGGTACTGCTCCTGCAACCATTCCTGGTGCCTTGCCTCCCACCTGAGCTAGTGTTGGCCACTTCAGGCAGTTCCATCTCTAAGCCTCTGCTTGCAACTACAAGTGTGGATGGGATAGACTATAGATGGCCACAGGTCCCTATTTAGAGCCATGCCCTGATCCTGCTTAGTTTCTTAGTGAAAATGTAACAAAGAGAGTAGTTTTCTGTGAAAATTTTGGTAGCAGTCTAGTTTACCTGCTGAACTTGATCCTCAGTGACTACAGAGCTTTTCTTGTGTGGGAGAGGCTCACTACAGATGAGCAGAGCACAAGAAAAAGCTTTTGGCCTGAAATAGTAGTGGCCTGTTTTAGATGATCATTTTTAATAGAGTGTGAATCACATCATGTCATCAAGAACACAGCAAAAATGCATGAGAAAATTCTGTCAATAGAATGCTATTTCCATGGACTATTTTGTATGATTACAAATTACATTTGCTGTAATAAGTTACAAATGTAATTTATTTCAAGTTAACATCAGGACTGAGACAAATCATTAAAAATGTATAATATACAAAATTTTGTTTCTCTTGATGAATATGAAGTTTCTGAGCTCAACTCGCTTCATTAGTATGTGACAGTGCCAGGAGATACTTTGATCCAGAAGGCTGGATATACATGCTGTATGCCATAAACACATTTTAGTTTTAATAACAATCCAAGAGGTTCAGCATATTGCTTAATAAAAGATCAATGCAGTAATATGATTAACCACTCTGTGTTGCATTCTTTCCATTTGTGAGAAAAGATGGTTCAGGAGCTGCAGTGCAGTGAATAGCAAAATGACTAATTGACAGGCAAGATGAAGGTTTTCCTACGGGTTTTTTCTTCCTCCCCGCCCTCAAGGCTTTCTTTGTTGTTAGAATGCTGTTAACTCTTTTGTTTAGGATCTCTTACCTTTAAACAGGCTTGTGGAAGAGCTTTTCATATTTTTTAGCAGTAGATTTACTTGCTGAGTAAATATAGCTGATGAAAGAAAAGCTGGTGATCCATAAAAGACCAGGCTGCAGGGATCCTCATTAATCTTCCAATAGTTTTTGCTGTCATTCCTCTTTAAAGTTCCTTGCCTTGTAAAGTGTTTGTGGAAAATGTAGGAGCACTTTTGCCTTCCATGAAGCACTGATTTCCAGCCAGATCCCGACAAAAGCTCTCACTCCCTTTCAACTAGTTGTTACTTCAGCTGTGTCATTGGGCAGGGTTCTCAGCTATGAAAGGGGAAACATTGTGTAACTGAGTTTTACAAAAGGAAGACAAAGAAAAAGCCAATTTTCTTGTTATCTGGTGATGGTAATGTGACTACATCATTAAATGCATAAGAGAAGTAGGATACAATGATAAAATAAATTTAAAAAAAAATAGAATATATTCATATTTAAATAAGAGACTGTCCTCTGGAAATCTTGACTTCTCTTGCAGAGATAGTGAAGCATAAACGCATGAAATTGAGAAAGTTAATATAATTAGCTGTGATGGATTATGGTAAGATCATGAGAATATTAGGATGGAGGCCTGCAGCTTAGAAGCTATTTCAAATTTGGGATTGCTGAGCTGATAGCCTCTCAGCACGGCTCAAAGCATGGTCTGCTTCTCCTGAGGATGGTTAAACTAACTCGTGTTCAGATTACATCTCCTATCCTGTCCTCCGTTTTACTGCATCCATCAGATATGTTGCCAGTAAGCCTTCAGCCCAGGGAATCACTGGATCATGGTTCGGGGTGGAAGGGACCTTAAAGATCACCTAGTTACAACCTCTTTCCAAGGACAGAGGAACCTTCCATCGGACCATTTCGCTCAAAGCTCCTTTCAACCTGGCCTGGAACACTTCCAGTGATGGGGCATCCACAGCTTTCCTGGGAAACCTTTTCCAGTGTCTCACCACCCACAGAGTATAGGATTTCTTCTTAATATCTAATCTAAATCTACTCTCTTTCAGTTTAAAGCCATTCCCTCTTTGTCCCATCACTACAAGCCCTTATTTAAAAAGTCCCTCTCCAGCTTGCTTGTAGGTCCCCTTTACTTACTGGAAAGGTGCTCTAAGGTCTCTCTGGAATCTTTTCTCCATGCTAAATAATCCCAAACCATCTCTTTCTGTTGGTCTTCATAGGAGAGACAGGTGCTTCAGCCCTCTGATCATCTTCGTGGCCTTCCTCTGAACTCAGTCCAGCAGGTCCATGCCTTTCTTATGTTGTGGACCCCAGAGCTGGACACAGCACTGCAGATGAGGTCTCACAAGAGCAGAGCAGAGGGACAGAATCCCCTCCCTTACCCTGCTGGCCACGCTGCTTGGGATGCAGCCCAGAACACAAGTGGCTTTCTGGGCTATGAGTTCGCATTGCTGGGTTATGTCCAGCCTCTCATCCACCAGCACCCCCAAGTCCTTCTCATCAGGGCTGCCCTCAGAAGAAGTAATATAAATTCAGGCTCTTTCATGGACAAGAGAGAAGGGAATCAAATGGTTTAAAAGCTCCTTTTGTTCAAAAGGTAAGAAAAAATATAAACCACAAAAATTCTACCAATTTGCATCAGACTAAGGGGAAAAAATTTTTGCTGAAGGTAAGGGAAGAGAGATACAATCTTAGTATCTCCACATTTTCAATAGGACAGTGCAAAGGCTTTGAGACAAAACATATTTTTGGTCCTCTTTCAGCTGTATTTGGCACACTTATTTTCAGAGCTGGGTGAAAGTATTTTAGCGGATCAATTTTTCTAACAAAATGTAAAGCCTTAGGGAACTGGAAAATATTTGATCTTGAATTAAGTTTAATAAATATTTTTTTGGTGAAGCAAAAAAAATTAAAAAAGGAAAAAAGAGGGAGAATAGGAACACTCTATTATTCCAGTTCAGCATTCCCTGACACAATCTTTCTTTTGATGTGAGCATCGCTGAGAAAATCAAGAAAGTCCCCTTATAATAGAAGTGGTGATGCTTCTGGTAACCCTACTGCTGAAGCCTTCTCTGGGACCGTGGAGGCCAAGGTTTTGACTTATTTTCTTTTTGAATTGAAGCAGAAACACAAATTTGTGAATATTGGCAATTGATTGCTCTTTCTTCACTCTCCCACATTACCGCTTTTCTGGTTTTTGTGTAGCTGAGATTATCATCAAGGCACAATCTAAAATTTAAGAGGCAGTTTTAGGTGGCTTAGATTTATACCGCTGAATGATAGTAATTTTGTTTAAACCATCTTCTAGAATCCTTCTGTAGTTAATGTCAGGTCAGCAAAACAGTCTTAACACCTATCTAAGGATTAGTTTGAGCTCTGAATCTTTCTCTGCTCATGGTAAAGGGAATTAAGATTATTACCTAAAACTTTGTGTCTTTATGAAAGTAGGCCAAGATTGGATGATACGAATCCCTGACAGGGCATCTGCTCTTCTAGCAAATCCTAGACTTACTTTCATTTTTACTCTGTGACTTATTGAATAGTTATTTATTTCTACAATTGGCAATAATTAAAAAAAATTAGGCATAGAAAAACACAACTATAAATGAAGAATTTACATTCTTCTAGGAGAATGAAGATGTTAAGAGAAAAAGACTACCAAATAACCTGAAGGAAATATTTGTTCTTCTAAAACAAAGTGTTAATTTGTCTCTAAAATTTGATTTTACTTTCATTGAATTACCTGTACAAGCTATCATTATCCCCAATGCTATAAAATAAGGTTATATAATAAACACAGCAAGATAATAACGTGTTCAAGAGATGCTTAATAGATGTATCTATCTTTGGTAACATAAAATAATGATGGTCTTTTCTATTATTTGGCCTCAAAGTGATCTGGAAACTAAGATTTCTTCTATAGAAAAGAAGTCAGATCAGTCAGATGCAGCAAATATTTGGGGTTTTATGAGCAAGCGCTCCACAGCTACAGAAATGGCTCTGTGGCAGACTGGCTTATTCAGTCTATAGGTCAGCCTTAGACAGATGGCTAGTCCCTGAGAAAGCCTTCTACAGTGAGTTACAGGACTGCCTGGGGCAAGCGCTCTTCATGGAAATGAGCTCACCTCTTCGTCCATTCCCAGATTCCTAATTTTTGGAAACACCTGTTCCTTAACCTGGGGCTTCTTAGCTCGAGAGAGTTACTTCAGCTCATTCCTTTGGAGTCTTGGCTTTGTATGTATATCTTTGCCTGCTGGGTAGAGATGGAGGGACCTTTCCATCAGGGAAGAAGGTACTGACTCTCGGTCGTGAGGTTTGCGACTGTTTGTGAAGAATAAAACAGACAGGCTCTGATTGTAATTGAAACTTGTTCCCACTGCCAGTAGAATAAACAAGAACAAATACTAACATTAATTGTTATTTGCAACAACTATTAGTACTGTGGTGCAGGACCTCCATGGCAAGGCAATTATGATCATAAGTGAAAATCTGTGCCTCAAAGACCTGTAGTCTATAAACTAGAACCAAGGAATAGCAAATAATAGCCACCGGTATAACTTTAAAGAAATGAATGGGCTCAGAAAACCAGGAATGTTAACATAATCCAGTCACTAGTGAGCAGGTAATGTTTAGGAAAGACCTAACACAGTCTTGATTCACATTTTAAAAATCACCAGTTCAACAAGTTTTACGTTATATCTTCTGGCTTTCTGAGGCAGAAAATAACCCAAAACAAAACCAAAATGTTTAAATAATGAAAAGTAACCCAACCCCACACAAAACAAAAGAACAATATAACGGCCTTTTTCACTGTTTAGTTCCAAGGTTTAACAAATAGGACCTACAGGAAATTCAGGCTAAGTGTTATGTTCTGTGAAAAAGACTAGTCCACTGTAGAGGAAGCTAGTTTGGAGCTGGGTGGACATGAGGCACCCAGCACAACTTGGCTTGCAGGTCCCCAATCGCTCTCTGAGGTGAATCTCTTCAGCAAGTTCGCTGTAGCCTCATTCCCTCGTGGTGCAAAACACAGCACCACCTCTGCTGGTGACTTCTGAGATTATCAGTATGCTAAGTCCTATTTTCCTGTTTTAAAAATACACAAGTGAAAATAGAAATGGGAGGGTAAAATCTGGGTAACCTTCTAGAGGTTTTCAGGAGAACCAGTCAGTTCTAATAGCACAATTTCTGTTGTGTGCTCTCACTACATACTCTGGCATGTTGTGTGACTGATCTGGCCAGGTCCATCTCCCTCACTGCTTTTGCTGAGGCTAGGCTGAAGCACCTGGGCTGTTCTGTTTCTGCTGGCATTCTGATTGCTCTCAGGATTGAAAACAGAAAGGAAGGGAGCAAGAAAAGGAGGGACAGCAACAAAAATCTGAGGAAAACACAGAAATATGCTGAAGGAATGAAAGTGGATAAAGATCTCTTTTTCTGTGTTTGTAACTCCATGGACTACTGATCAGGTGTCCTTTGTGGGTACATCCTGCTGATTATAAGTGCTTAATGGAAGTGTTTGGATAACAGTGTTGATAACAATAACAGAAACAGTAATAGCACCTTGTTTTTTTCCTTTTCCTTGCACTCACTATGGAGGCCATTTGAGAGGAAAAGATTTTCTTTTAAAGCTTTGAGAAGTAAGGTTACAGATGAAATATAATATCCCAGACTATTTCATTCAAAATTTAGCTTCTTTTCTGTAATATTCTTTTTGGTTCAATTTTTTTTTTTTCAGTCTAACCCAGTCTTCACATAGGTGCTGAGCTTTATTAAGATTCCTTGTCATGTAAGTTTTTTTCCCATTTTCATACCACTTTCCTCAAACAGTGAGTGTATTGTTTTATGAATTTTTGACTACTTTGAACAACTGAATTCAGCATTAGGGAAAACGCTCAAGCTCAGATTTTTACAATAGGAAAATAAGGAAACAAGAAGGCACGTTGGTCAGCATTGCAGGCAGTTGGCTCAGCACTAGCAGCCAGACAGTTGGGAAGTATTTTAAAGGCATCAGGGAAAAGCAGAGTTTGAAAGGAAGACAGTGAGTTAGGATTGCAGATGTTCACAAAGATACCTTTCCAAATGCAAGTTAAAAAAAAAAAAATAAAAAGAACATGAAGACCTGACATAAAAATTAAAGGACTGCATTTACAGCATGAAAATATCTAAGATAAGCCATGAAAGGCTCTTCTTTGAATGTGAAAACAGAAGTCAGGGTTCAGTGCAAGAAAGAGGGAAAGAAAATTCAGGAGAAAAACTGAGAGGGATGGATTGAATTGGTAAAAGTGCCAAACTATAAGAAAGATCTTTACAGAACCATTTTGAATGTATTGAAAGAGAAAGATTAACTGTCTTAGGTCCTGTGCGAAGGATGCTATGCTAACTGAAATGACCAATGACAGGAACCAGCTGAAATAGATAAAAAAGGATAGAAAAGGCTTCAATCAAGAGGTATTTCAAAATATTTAGACACATTCTGGAAATAAAGATCTAGGGAAAAGTCTAAATAGGCCTAAAACTATCTATTAATCTTCATTAACCATTAAGCAAGTCTAAATGACTGTTTAGCTTTAATTGTTCGCACTGATTTCTGTGATGGCTAGGTGATAGGTCTGATTGACAGATAGGTCTTTGTCTTTTTCAGCAGAAAGGAAAAAATGGAGGAAGTCTTTGAAGAAAGAACAAGATTCTATTTTAGCTGTATGGAATCTGAGCTGACAACTAGACATCTTCAGGAATGTATGAGAGATGAAACAGTATTTTGATTTGTACAGGAGAAAACAGGTTTGGCAAAAGTAGAAGTGTGATTTGTCATAGCAGAGGAAGAATAAAATCAGTTTGCATCTGAAGATAAAATTACCTGTAGAGAATGAAAAAGAAGACAGTAATCTA
>VYZQ01045718.1:30720-53380 GCA_013400655.1 Mystacornis crossleyi | reverse complement strand
CTTTTTCACCTTGATTTCTTTTTCTTGCCACTGAAATCAGTACAAGCCCAGGGGAAAGACAGCATTTATTTGTGATGTTTTAAAAATCCACCCAAATTTGTAGGAAAAGCTTGAAACTTGGGTGTGCAAGACCTGCTGGCAGGCAAGTCTGCAGAGCCAGGACCCTGCTGGATCTGAGTCTCCAAAGTGGAGGAGGTTTCTGATAAGGGGAGAAAAGGGTAGAATTTTTTCCACTGAAACTTCCACAGAATGGTTTCTCGTCAGTGTAGGGTGGGTGGTGTCATTTCTGTTTGATTTTCCGTTTTCTGATTAGAAAAGAGGAAGCTGCATTATTTTCTGACAAAAAGTTACATTTCAGAAGTTGGCAGTTATGTAAAACACCCCCACTGCCAAAATCCAGCATTACAAAGCCTGAACAACAACAACCTGGAAATCAAAAGCCAAATTTATTTCTGTTATCCATTTTCTTCCAAAGTCTGAAAACATTTGTGGGAAATTTTAATGTGAGCAACTACACGCATTCTGGAGATCCTGGCAATTCTGGCATGTACCAGGCATGAAAAATAAATAAAATAAAGAAATAAAGTGGTGTTTTAGCTGTCTTTTTCAGCAACAGAAAGGAGGTTGGAGGAGCTCAGGCAGTTTGTCCACCTTTTCTTGACAGTCCTGAAGACGACTGGGAATGGAGGGAAAGGATTGAGGGATGGAGGGAAATGATTGAGGTTCAGATCATTTCCTTGTGCGCTCCTACAGGCTTGTTTTGCTTCCCGTTATTGTCCTGGATCTGCTTCTGCCTGCTCTGCCTGACAGGACTGGGGGGCATGTGAGAGCCAGCCTGGCACTGGGATTGGAAAAAAACGGCCTCCTTCCTCCCCACAGCGTGCAGGAATAATTCAGCCAGAGACAATGTGCTGGCGGTGACTTTCCAGATCAATTTATAGCCTGACCTAAAGTTTTCTTCCTGCCCAGAGTGAAAGGAGAAGGAAGAAGGACTATTTTTTGTTCAAGATAAGTGTCTTTGGTGAGGTTGGTCTAAATCAGAGTGAGTTTGAGGTCTTAACACTGAATCTGCTTAGTGCATGCTTTCCAGCTCAAGTCATTGCTGCATGTCTGTTATTAGGGAATCATTCTGCAGATAAAGAGAGAGGCTGTAAGCAGGTTTAAAATTTCCTAAAATGCTGATAAGATGGTTAAAAAAATGTAAATCCCAGAGTATAGTCTGACTGTTTCTTAAAGTGAATCTCTTAAGTTCCCAGAGTAACAGAAAGCTCCCTATCTGTGGTTTCCCGGAAAGGAAATAATACAGTCGGATTAGCTCCGGGAAAGTGGCAGCCTTCCCTTCCTCTCCAGATAAGCTGGAGCAGTGCGGCCCATCCAGCAATCTGGAGGGCAAGATCTGCCACCCGATCACCAGGGACCCTGATGGTCAGTGCCCTGCAGAGGCTCCCCTCCATCCCCATTTCTGTGCAATCACTGCCCTTTCCTCAAAACCGTGGCGCTGCCCTTTTGGATGAGGGTTCACGCATGTGGCAGACAGGGGCAACTTCGGTCCTTTCTTTTCTAGGCAGTGTTAACAATTCAGCAGCCCAAAGAATTTGCCTTGCAATCCCCTTTGCGGCTCAGCTTTCTAGTCTCTATTCAAGCAGCATGAATGAACCGAAGCTTTTATTTGCATTCTCTTCAAATTGCCCTCCACCACGAGCATGAGACCTTTGGAAGTTTGTTGCAAGAGTAGCAGAGCCAAGATATTTTAGTCAGGCATGGTGCCCCACCGCTACCGCAAAAATCACTTCAGAGCAACTGCTGAGTCAGAATAAAGGAGACTGGATGCATTCGCTTCCCAAAGATCACAATGCAAATCCTGGCAGGAAGAGAAGTGGGGAGGGAGGTCAATGGATGCAGCATTCCCTGTCCTTGAGTAATTTCTCCTGCAGGAATTCATAAGATCTGGCATCTTCCAAGCACATCTGAGAACAGGGAATGGCCTGGGCAAGGGCACAAGAATTTGAGGGAGGCTTTTTAAAGAAATTGCATCCTGGACCATGGTTAAAGATGTCGGTAAGGACCTTAAGGACACCTATTCTTGGTTTTGGGTTGGGTAGGGGGCTAAAGCTGCCTGCCCTGCCACAGCACAGGGTCAACAAGCCAGCAGCATCACATTTGCAAGCCAGAGAGCCATGTGCTTCAGTGTGGAAAATGCATAGGGCTGCCTTCAGGCTTCCTTCCCTTGAGTTCCAGAAAAAGGGGAAAAAGTACCTTTGTTCTCCTTTGGCCTTAACCTTACTACAGCTTTCAAAAAGCGAAGAGATGGCCCTTTATGTTATTTTCAGTTCTGGAAAGCAAAGTGTAGGAAGTTTTTTGTTTTTCTTTTTTAGGCTTCTACAGTTTTAAATAATGATACAGTATTTTCTTGTGCACCTCGTGGAGAGCGGTGTAGCTCACCGTAGGTTGCTCGTCTCCAGGACATCTCTTGCTTTGGGGAGGAAGGGAGCAACAGCACCTGCGTGTGCTCTGCAGAGAGCTCAGACAGCTCACGTCCCTAAAGCGGACACAGGGCCATCCGTCCCTCCATGATCTTGGTGGTCACCTTCTGGAATCTTTCAGCAGAAGCAAAAGTGTCCACCCTTGGGTAGCCCAGAGCCTGGTGGTTGGCTTGGGGTTTGGGGCAATTTGGTGCAGAGGATGAAGAGCAGGCACCTGAACTTTCTACATCCCTTCATCCTTTCAAATCCTGCTTTGCTAAAACCAGTCCGGTCCTGTGGGGAGTGCTGACTTTGATGAATCAACATTTTCCAGCAGAAAAAGTGGCATTTGCAATTTCCCAACAAGTCCTAATTGAGAGCATTCAGAAAAAGCAAACAAACAAAAGATCAGACCAAACAATGGCAGAGGGCAGGAAATGAGCTGGGCATCTCTGAAGAGCTGTCCTCACCCGAGCAGAGCATCACTGCCAGGGCAGGAGTGCCAGCAGATGAACAGGGCTGTGCCAGATGGAGGAACCACCGTGGCTGGGTGTCCTTTCCCTCCAGAACATGCAAGCAGGCCTGAACATCTGCCTTTTGGATCAGGCTGGTGTCTCCTGGATGGATGGATAGGATTGCTGCTGCTTGGCTGCATGCCTAAATATCTTGGTGGCCTTACCATGAGCAATAGCTCTACTTTTTTTTTTCAGTAACACTTGTCCTGATCTCATGGTTCACCAGGACAGGTAGGAGAATTGCTTCTACGGAGTCCACTCTAGAAACCACTGGAGCTATACACTGTGAGGTTTGGTGGGAGCCAAGTAGCTCAGAAACAGAATATATCTTGCCATGCTTTCATAACCACAAGATTTTGGCCCGAAGCTGCTTGTCACAGTTGAAAGCCCTGCTGCTGGAAATATTCAGTGGGGCCCAGCAGAAAGGGTGATGGAGAGGGATGGAAAGGTGGTCAGGGGGAGCAGGACTGACTGAGTAGCACAGGTGTGGCACCTGCAGGACGAGGCCCCTGTCTTGGGCTTTTGGATGCGTCAAAGGAATTTGTATGCAAGGTCACCACAATGAATTGTGAGTGGTTTCTGATTTAATTTTTTATGTCTGTATCTTCTTTTCAGCAGCTCCTCCAGCTGCTCTTCCAGCCTTTCAATTTGTAGTGGTTTGGCCAGTTTTGTGCTCGTGATAGGATCAGGAGTAATGCATCCAGGCAGGGATGAGATGGCAGCTTCCATCTGTGCAGCTCCACTGGAGGCAGTCGGAACTGGTTTGGGAAATGAGGCTGTTAAAACCACAGGCTCCTCTCAGACCAGCTTTCAAAATCTGTCGCCAGCAAAATGCAGCCCTGGCTACTGCTGTCCCCTCTGCCAGGCTGGGCCCATCCCACCGGCCCTCTGCATGGATTTCAGTAGACTGCCACAGGAGTGCCTCAGCAGAGGGAACACAGCCCTGCCCTACACTCTGGGATGCCCTGGCCAGCTGGCATTGCTGTGGCAGCTTTTCCTTACAGAAAGTGGCAGTTTTGGGACCAAATACTTGAAAGAGGTTTGCAGCACCAAGGAGGAGGGATACTGCCCAGCACATGGCCAATAGAGTCAAAACTCCTTATGGATTAAATCCTCTTTCAGTACATGGCTTGTCATACCCTTGTGAACGACAAGCACATCCCACAGCAGGGACTCTCCCTGGGCCTCCCACAAGCAGCAGTGGGAACTAGAAACACCTTCTGAATTGGCCGTGCTGGCCATCCATGATTTTTCTGAGTACAATGAATAGGTGACATAATTCTTTGCTTAATCTTTACTGTTTCCATTATGTAGCTGAGGAAGCTCGGTCTCCAGCTGCCTGGCTATATTTGGGCTGTGAACTGCAGGAAGTTGATCAGCATGACATTGTTACTGATATTCCCCTGTAATGTTTCCCTAGCGGGAGAAGTCTTGTTCAAACCTCTCTGCCTTCTCCTGCTCATTCTCCAAGCACCGGGGGTGCCGGATGCTCCATATACCTGCTCCAAAGCTGTGTAAAACCCCTCCCTCCCTCACTCCCATGGAGTTCATTTGTGTGGCAGAAGGATAATCTGAACTGATGGCTGAAAACTGCCTTACCCGAGCATGGACAGGGACACTCTAAAGCAGGCAAAAAGATGTGGACGCATGAACCAGCTCAGTCCTTCCAGTAGATCCACAACATTTATTCAATTGCTTTGAAGGTGCAGTAGCATAAGTGCGTGTCTCTGCCCGCGGCCTGCGAGCTCCCCAGCGCCGGCCCTGCTGCTAGTCGCAGTAGTTTTCCAGCTGGTAGAGAGAGCAGGTGTTGTGGCAGCATTGCTCAACGATCCCTCGCTTCACTTTCTCAAACTCCTCCTGCTGGAAGGGCAGCTCTCCCACCTCACCGTGCAAGGGACCGCTCACTGCCAGGGAAGAAGAAGTGAAGTTATGGGACATCACACAGCATCTGCCCTGGCTCTTGAGCCCTGCAGACACCCCCTTGTCAGGCACCACATTTTTAATTCAGAGTTGGCTGGAAAACAGGAAGGAAGTTGCACAGGTTTCCCCAGGCTGATGCTGCTTGTAGCACCTTCAGGCTCCCTGTTTCCTCTCCCAAAATAATCCTGTGGTGTTCAGAAGAAGCCAAGCTAAATGGCTATCGGCAGTGTGAGGGATAAAGAGATACAGGGGCTTTACTGGGGAAGATGCGTGGAGAAGGAGAGAAACTCTGCACCCTCCATGGGGTGAGCAACTAGTAAGTAAGATGATAAAATGGGATTGTCTGCTCTAGTGAGAAGAGTTTGGGATTGCAGTGCCCTTTAGGCAGTTACCCACTCTTCTGGGAGACTGGGCAGATAACTGGGATGTTCATGGGATTGCAGGGACAGTCCAGTTCTGAGGCTGGGTGCATTTCCCAGCTGTTCCTGAACAGCCCGATTCAGTTGGCTGCCTGGATATAGCCCCAAGCTGACAGCAAAAGCATTTGTGTGGGTCTGTGTTCACAGCTGGGGACAAGTTTTTAGAAGCAATGATAAATTAGGGTATTTGGGCAGAGATAAAACTCAACAGAATGTCTTATTTGCTGGTGAGAACTTGAAAACTTGTGCACAGATCAGTTCAGGTTTTAGTTGCTCAATGAAAATGTAGAAAATGGCAAATAAATCAATGATTTTTTTCCTGCAGGGAAAAATCCCTAACAACAAAGAGAAAATGCCTGGATAGTGAGAATGAAATATGGTTTCTAGGGCAATACAAGCACAGTACAAGATGCAAACTCCCAAAGCCCCCAAAGCGTGAGGCAATGAACAAGGCACAAGAGTAACACAAAATCATTACGCTAGTGTGCTAGAAGGGAAATTTGGGAAAAATTTGGTCCAATGTTAAGTAGAAGAGGAAATAGCTAGTCAGTGTTTTGTGATTTACTTGTCTTCATCCTTCGAGCCAGCTGTGAGCACACTGTAAACAGAACCAGACTGTGTGACAAAGAGGTGGTGGCTCAGGCAAAAGTCTTGAAAGAAGAGGTAGAAAATCCTCAAATAATTGCATTGTGTTTGGCACGATTAAATTCTCTGCACAATATTTAAGTAATTTGGCTGATGAAACCTCCAACCCATTTGTGGTGGTCTCCAGAAATTAATAATCTGAGAATGGAGCAAATGGCATCCCGAACAAATTGTGGCAAACTCCCTGCTATGGCATTATCTTGTTTCACCTTACAAAGAGCCCTAAGACTATTTTGCAGGATGGTTACATACACAGGAGAAGGAATTGGACATGACTGAAGACAGCATGTGATGGGAAGAGAAATGGTGGGAGAAATGTATAGTAGTCAGGGGAGGTAAAATAAAGGTCAGTCTTGAAACGAGAGGATTGAAATGGATGTGATTTGGGCAGGGGTCTCTTCTTCATCTATTCACAGTCTTGATTAGAAGCTTGGAAGACAGAATGTTCAATGTGCTTCTCCAGGCCTCACCAGTCAGCAAGGATGTGGACAAATGCAGAACAGCTTGCACGTTTAGAGATCTAGAAAATATGACCTAAGAAGACAGTAGGTCATGTGTAGCTGAGGAGAGGTTAAAACTAGACATGGGAACAGTATTCAAATATTTTGGAAAGATATCATAAGGATGAAAGGACTAGGCTCTTCCCCATGTCCACTCTTGAGAAGATAAGAAATAATTTACAGCAAGGGATATTCATAGGTTAGATACTGGGAAGAAACACTCAAGAAGAAGGTCAATTAAACTTGGAAATGGGCAGCTCTGGAAGGCAGAAGAAGCTTTCTCTCTGGAGGTTTTTATGAATGTACCAGACGAACACGGCTAAGAAATAGAATGGGGACAGCTGATCCTGTCTTGGGGCAGAAGGAAGCTTTTTGAGTTCCTCCCACCTTTATTTTCTATGAATACTCCCAGGCTGGTGTAACGGCAGCACAAAGAAATAGACGAGTTTGAGCTTTCAGGCACAATTCATTTTGCCTCAAAAATCCTCTCTCCCTGCCTGCCTGCCCTCTCATCTGGCTTTTTAACCTGAAGAGTATTTCACTGGCAGTGTGACGCTGTTGGTATGCCAAAGGTATTCCTGGCATTCCCCATGAAGGACATTCCTGGTGTGGCTGTCAAAGACAGGCGGTTGTTGCATCTCTCAACACATAGCACGCGTCTGCCTTCACGGTCAGCCTGACTTACCTAGAGGCTGCTCAACATCCCGCCGGGCTTTGGGCTGGTAGAAGAAGCCCCGCTCCCCACACACCAGGTACAGAGCCTCCACCAAGTGAGAGCCGCAGAGGTGCTGGTTGACAGCCGCGTGGCTGTTCCCGGGGCCAGAAAGGGCGAGGAGGGCCAGGAGAGGCAGCGATCGGATCCAGAGAGCCATGGTGGGCAGGGTGAGGCCTAGGGTTAAGAGGCAGAGGAGACACAGGAGAGTCTAGGAGGTAAAAATAGATTGTAATCAAGCATTTTAGGTCTTTCAGCTCCTCTGGCATGGAAATGAGACCAAAGTAGGAGACGGACCTTCTAGTTTGAGAAGGAAGGAGACCTTTCTTCATCAGGCTTTACAAGTGACAGTAAATGGCTACTGACTATAACCATAAGTCCATCTCCATCTGTCTTGGGCTCCCTGCTGTCTTGCCTCAAAAGGCTGGAAGAATCAACCCATCAAGCCCTATAGCATACATGCCCTTGAGAGCCAAGATCAGCAGACCCCTTCAGAGGAAAAACCCTCTCTGCCCAGTCAGAAGGAGCTGTAATGTGTGATGATGGCCCAAAACCAGCACAATGTGCTCAAAGACCTGAGGAGGCCTCATTTTCTTGGATCAAGGAGCCACGTTTGTCACCGCCTCCTACATCAGCTTAAGACAGGTCTGCGAAACAGGTAGAAGGTGAAAGAGAGGTAGTCCAACTTACCCAAGAGATGGCAGCAAGAGGTGGAGAGAAATTTTCTCTGAGGGTTGAAGATGGTTGGTAGTAATGTCCCCATTCTGTCCTTCCCATATTTATATGCTTTACGTTAGCCCAAGTGACACAAGACCTACCACGAGCCCCACCTCCTTGATGACGCTCTGGCCAAAATTTTTGCTACTTGTGCAAAATAATTTCCCTCTGCGTAGCATCCACAGGTCGTTATGCAAGTTAAGACAGAAGCAACTGTTTGCAGTTTCCATCTCATTTAGTGCGATCTTTTCGCTTCCCCGAAGCTCTGTCCTGAGCCATCAGTGACCCTTTTAGCAGGAGATAATGGTGCTATTACAGCTGCAGTGATTACTAATGACACTAATGCTGGCACTAGACACTGTTGGCATTGAGGTGGTTCAACAGCTGTTTCTAAAATGTAAAATTAAAAGCAAACATGTTAATCTGTTTGATTTATGTCACCTTGGAAAGTATGCAGCAATGGGACCAAGTGGTTGGTGAAATCATGCTACTGTCAGGTGTTAGGAGAAGGAAAACACATTATTGTGCTGAGGCTCACTGGCCACGCGGTGCACAGCGAGAGACACGCGTCCACAGCTTGGGCAGGGGGAGGAACAGCATCTGCATTTTGCAGGAGACCTTGGGTGGTCGTTTTGGCTCAGCACAGGACCAGAGTTTGAGCATTTGAAATTGTGTATGTGGAAAAAAAAAAAAAGCCTTTTCCCCTTCTCCCACTGAAAGGCAGGTTCCCTTCTTCACCTGCCCCTTCAAATTCCTGTTTGGGATTAAGCAGAGTAAAGGCTCAGTCTCTGCCATTTGCAGCTGGGAGCTCTGAGTATCTCAGCTCTTCTCTCTGGGGCTCTGTCCAAAATGGTGTCTTCACCACCAAGAAACATTTCTGGTAAAGCCCAGTGAAAACCAGGAGATACCTGATTATCTCCATTCTGGCTGATAAGTTTGCTGTTAAAAGAAGACGGTGGGTCAGGAGTGGTCCACTGGCTTTTTTGAGTCTGATTTTGGCCATGGATCTAGCTTTTGCTATTTTTCACAGTATTATCCAATATTTGAGCACCTTTGTGCTCAACTTTTCTGCCACCAATAGCGAGCTTGTACTTTTTTCTGTTTAAAGTATATTTTTTTCTTTTCTCCTTTTATTTTTTTTTCCTGCCTGAAAAGGCCCATTTTAAATGTTGGGGATGAGATCATCTTCAAACTTCCCATTGCTCCAAGTTTTGAGACTACAAGTGCTCAGCACCAGAGAGTAGGAGACATTTCATCTACTCAAACTCTCTTGCTTGTTTAAGGAAGAGCAAGCCTGATTCTTCATACACAGGATAAATCAGAAGGAAGCTCACTGAAATCAACGCAACGCCTTGAGATTCAAACCAGGCCTTTGATTCTTTGAATGGTCAAAGCAATTCCATCCATCAACATTTAGGAGGTAGGAAGTGCCATATGCCCCTGTAGTGGCTTTGAGTGTGAAGTATCATATGTTTGCTAAATGACTGTGATTGCAAAAAGGCTCCTGAGAAGCGCTAAATCTCTGATGAGCACACAGGGACAGGACCCATTTGTTCAAACGGATGCAAGACAAGCTTATCAGTTACATCCCCTGCCATGTAGGTCTTTCAGCCCCCTGCTAATAAATCCAAGTTGTGATGCTCAACTACAGTTAATAGCATTTCTGCACAGTGTGTAACACTATCTCTGCCTCTCTTCCCCTCCAAAAAGGTACTGGATGTACTTGAATGACCTAGTGGTATACCCATGAAGAGGGGCTCAGGTTTCAGCAAGATAGGAGTTCAGGGAATTCACTTACTGAGACCTTATTGCTGGGTAAAGATGGGGAATGAGCAGCTGCACAGGATAAAACCTGCCATTTTACCTCAACTGAAGCAGGTTGCCAAAGCCAGGGGCAGAAGTCTCGTGTGGCTCATGCTTTCTCCACAGCAGGGACTTCACACCTGGAATCTCACACAAAGAGGACAACCCCCTCCAGATCCCCCTGGCAATCATTTGCCTGCAGTCATCACACTGCTCGAGGTTCAGTGGACCTCAGTCAAGCGATTGCCTTGGAAAGGTTCCTGAACAGGGTGTTCCCCAGGTTAATCACATGCTGAGATCTGCCATTTAGGGCTTCCCTGCTTGCACTTTTGAATGTTACCTGAACTCATGCTTTATTGACAGAGGGACTTTGTGAGGAGCCTCCTCCATCCACCATTGTCTCCCTTCTAGGCAGCTTCC
This sequence comes from Mystacornis crossleyi, assembly GCA_013400655.1. Taxonomy (NCBI): domain Eukaryota; kingdom Metazoa; phylum Chordata; class Aves; order Passeriformes; family Timaliidae; genus Mystacornis; species Mystacornis crossleyi. The sequence goes on along the minus strand of VYZQ01045718.1, from coordinate 43,267 downwards.
CTGCCGGACTCTCCCCTCTCCTGAGGCTTACACCACTGGTGTAGCAAAAAAAGCTGCTTTATTTTACTTTGAAAGTGCCATGTTCGTAGCCTGTTGCTTCTCTTACTCTTGGCTAACCAAATCCTGGAGGTAGCTTCACAAAGCTCGTGGCATTCCTGCAGCATGCCGCAGCAGGGGAAGGGCTGACTGTACCCAAGCGTTCAGGAATTCCTCTTGGCTCACTGTAGTTTGGGTAAAGAAATAAGCCAGAAGATTTATTGGAAGGAAAAAAGATATCATGCTGGCTCAATGTTCAGCACAGGCCAATTTTTTTTTTGCAGAAGTTTCCTACTACGATTTTTTTCCCCTTCCAAAATATGATCACTTTGATTATTTATTGGAAAACATATTTTCTTACCATAAATGGTCCTTTGGAATATGAAAAATGCTAGCAGTCATATAAATGGATATAAAACGGATACAAACTGCGGAAAGATTTGTCTTAGAGCAGCGAACTGAGAGAGGGGGCCAACAGGGGAGCCCATTTCTAGATGGAAAAGCTTTTTCTACAGAAGAATCTCCACTTACTCCTTCCAGGCTGGGCTTCCCCATGATTTTCATGTCATTAGGCAGTGATGAGCCAAGCATTCATCCATTGTTTCAGCTATGCATGCCTCCTGTGATCCCCCCAGATCCTCAGGTCCACACTGGGCTGACTTGGCTGAAGGGTGGGAGCGGCTGAGTGGGAGTGGGCTGCTCCTGCCCTTCGTGCTAAAGCACCTCCAGACGTGACTCAAAACCACCTCGCTTCCTCACATCCCCCCCAAGCCCGAGCAGTTGCATCAGTGGGAACAAGGTTTAGGCAACCCCTGGTGTCATGTAATCGAGTTTTACAGTCCGCTGCCAGCACAATAAAATCTTTACTACTGTAGATGTCTCGCATTTTCAAACCCCGTCCTGAAAGAATAACAAGTCCGCTACGGGGGAGCTAGTTAAAAATTACAAGCTTGTACAAGTTTTAGTGACAGTAAAGGTCAGGGCTGGAGGCAAGCAAGTTCTCAGCACCCAGGGACCCCAAAATGCCACCCACAACCCCCTTACTGCTCTGATGCCCTGTGGTGGCTGCCACTGTCCTTCCCATGCCTGCCTGTGCGTTGCCCCAGAGGAGGAGCAGGGATCCACACAGCAGTGACCACATGGCTCCTCTTCCCTGTGGGTTGAATTCAGTGTCTTGTGAAGCAAATAGCCTCAGTGCTCATCTGTGCTGTGACACCAGCCTGCTGAAACACAGCCCCAGTCACCCTGAGGGGTCTGCATTCCCAAGAGCAGGTTTTGGGGGTGACCGGCATCCCTGGTGCTCCCTGTTTGCACGTGGTTTCCAGCAGCTCTGCTCCCATTAATGTGTCCAAGCACATGTGCAGTAGCACTGGTGTGAGATGAAGGGCAGGGAGGTGAGCCTGCACTGAGGAGGGGGATTAGTCCTGGGAATACTTGCAAAGATGCCTGCAAAGGTACGTGGCCTTGGGGAGAGAAGGGGCTGCTATAGCAAAGGGTGAGGCTTTGGCTTATCTGGAGTCACACAATGAGAGATGCCCTTGCTTTCAAGGGGGCATTGTGCGAGCAGAGCAGGGGGATGCTCACTGGGATACAAGTAATCTCAGCTGCTTCCATAAACTAATCCGGGTGGCCGCCTGGCTGCAGGGCATGTGAGCCACCCCCATTGCCCCACCGGCCACCAGGCTCAAGCGAGATGCTCCTGCCAGACTGTGGACTTCACAATTATCCAGGCTCTGCCAGGCCCGGGACATTATCCTGCTGCTTAGAGCACAAAGGATGGGTTTATATAACAGCAGGGCTATCCCAAAGCCCAGTGTAACCATCCAGGTCTGCCCCATTAGCTCCGGGTTAGCTGTGAAGAGCAGAGAGGGCTGTGAGTACGGGCGCACCCCTGGAGATGCAGCTCACTAGCGGAAGATGCTCTAGGGTGCAATTCCAAAGAGCCAGTAGCTTTCATTAGAGAGGAAGGGAGGTTCCCAGGTGTGCTGCAGCTCTGAGAACAGACTCCTGCAGCTCAAACCCTCTGGCCACCCCTCCTGAGTACATAACGCCTCTCACAGGGAAATGGTGACCTTTGGCAACTCACCAGGGGCCACAGAACCTGCAAATTATTTTGGCTGCACCTTGCTCAAGCCCCTCTGGCCTCTGCAGGCTCAAACCTCTCCACAAGTACAGCTACCCGAGTAAGCTAGACCAAATTTAATGATCTCTAGAATAAAGCTCCCAAAATCTTTCCCATCCACTTTGGGAAGAGCATATGCAAGGTTATAAATAGAGATGGAAAAAACAGCTATGCTCCTTTTAACACTATGAAAATATTACCAGCCACATATTTTTTGAGAAGGTAAAGAAGAAAATAGCACCTAAGAGCTGTTATTAGTTCCTAGACACAGCTATTAGCAGACCCAGCAGAACAAATTAGTTTGTTTATCAATGAGGAGAAGATTAAATCCGTGGCTATTAATGGCCCAAAAGTAATCCTTGGTGGAGATGGAGAAACATTAGAAGAGGCGATGACACCCTGCCAGAGGACAAGTACTGAGAAACAAAAGTAACAAGTAACTTCCACTGAGTGGAGAAGCACTGGAAAAGTAGCCTGATCAGCACCAATCTAAAAATACCCATTTTCAGCACTGATACCATGTCTGTCCTTCGTGTCGTCAAGTCCACAAGAACAAACAGAGAGGATCTTGACCCAGTCCTCAGGAAACAGCCATGACAGGAGCCATTGAATCCATCAGGGAGTTTTCTCCAGTGTCCAAAATTGTAGGCACTAAAGTCTCATAGTGCCACCACCATGGCTTCCACAGCAGGTGGCATCACAGGTACCCCTTGGACCTGGAGAAGCCTTTGGTAAAACAGAGGAGAGGATGACCTGGTCCTTGGTCTCGATGCTGGAAAGGACAGGCAGGCCACCAGAGACCAGCAGACACAGCGAAAACTGCTGGGTGCTATAAGCAGCCGAGGCAGCAAGCGGGTAAGGAGGGAAATGCCAAAAGACCAAGGAATATTTTTTGCTGGCTCAAACTGGATTTGTCCCAGCTGTAAAGTGGTCTCATGGATTAAAAATAAATTATTGTGTCACATACTTCTGTGTTTTTCACCACTGCCCATCTCTGCTGCTGGACATCTGCACACTGACCTAAAGCCCCACTTTTCTCCAGGACTTCTGGAGGTGCTGCTTTCTCCTTCACCTTTGCAGGGTACTTCAAGCTTTAGTGTTTGGGGTTCCTTCATCTGGGTTGGGACCTGAGACAGGAGCTGTGATTTTTTTTCCTCCTTCACCCTCACTCCTAAAGCATCATCCACACGGCATTTAGTGTTTTGCTGACTGGCACAGCTCTGCGCCAAAGCACCTTTCCTAACACTGCGTCTGGCAGTGAAAAAAACCCAGCCCACCACTGATCTTATGAGCCACGGTTGCTCCCAAGTATCTATCTTCCTGGCATTGTCATTCCTCACTCCCAGGATGCTCCACTGGGGTCAGGAGGTGCCAAGGACTTGCAGGAGGGCTGCCCCTTTTCCTGCTTGTGGTCGGTTGGACCCCGCTGTAGAGTGTTCTGATCTCCCCTGCCAGGGAACGGGAACTCCCAGGTCTGATACCATTAATTATCGCTGGGTAAGTGGATTGTTTTGAGCACTTAAAGCTACTTTAAGGATTTGGATGCACATCGGTAACTAGTCCCTCGGCTTTCCTATGGGTTCCTAGACAAGGAAGTGTAAATCCTGCTGATAAGGCTTGTTAGTGATAGGGGGCTGGGGAGGGGAAGAAGGAGGGGGTGTTTGGAGCCAGGCACAGGGATCTCCGGGGCCGGGAGGGTTAAGCCCACTGCTGCAGCCCCCTCCTCCTGCCGGAGAGCCCCTGGCTGGGGGGAGGCACTGGGGTGCTGCGGGCAGTCGGGGTCAGGCTGATTTACAGCAGCAGAGGAACCGGGGCTGTTAATTCAAAGTTGCCGCTTATCGGTGTTTAGAAAGCAAGCTCCGATCTGTTGGTTAGCGATTTGGCCTTTGCTGTAAATAGAGGGGCCTCGTGCTTTGCTCTGACATTTTTGTCTTATTATCTCGTCTCAGCCTACGAGGGAGGTGGGAGAGTTATTTAAGGCTGACCTTAGTGGAAGGAAAATGAACAACTCCCTTACCCCACCCTGTTTTTCTCTCACAGTCCTGGGTAACAACTGTTGCATTGAAGTATCTGTGCAAGATACTTAATCCTCCACCATCCCTGAAAATATTTTGTAGATCAATTCACCCTGCTGTGCCCAGAGAAAATAATCGCAAGGAGACCAAGTAGAACTAATGTCAGGAGTTTAAAAAAAAAAAAAAAAAAAAGAATTTTCCATCATTATCCCTCCAGAAAAATCAATGAGGATGGGCCTTGAATCCATCAGAGACTGGAGTGCACTGCTTAGCCTGTTCAGTCTTGCATTGCTGTGGTTCAGGTTTAATCCAAATCTTTGTATCATGAGTTTGAAAAACAGTTGCTTATCCCAAGCAGCTAAAGATAAATCTCTGAACATCATATACAGAAACACATACACAGTGGCTGGTTGGAGCTGGAGAGAGTATTTTGGATTTGGTGAAATTTAGACTGAGACCCAAACCCTCTACAGCTCTGGAGTAGAGTGTTCAGGGGATGCTCAAGGAGTCTGTGTGGGTCCCATTCGACCCTGTTAGGATGTGCAAGGGTTTTGGGAGGTTTGCTGTGGGCAGAAGTCAACCTGTGCATGTGCTACAGCTGCCCTGAGTGATTCACACCTTATACAAGATGTTCAAAGTGAGTTAGTTAACAGAGACAGGAAGAAATCCTCGTCCATTTGGAGCACAGCACTTGCTAGACTGAAAAACATCTAATCTCCAAACGCTTGTTTTATTGACATGTCACCGCCAACCCCACCAGCTGCACAATGAGAGTGCAAGGCTACCGTAGCACATCTGGGGTGCAGACATGTTCGGTTTCTCAGTCCCTTACCTAATCTTTGCAAACCTCTCTATTCACTTAAAAACAACAACAAAACCAGAACAAAACAAGAAAAAAGAAAAAAAAAGAAACACCACCAAAAAACCCCCTCCTGATCAGTTTTCCAGGCATTTCAGATACTTTCTGCTTTCAGCTGTGCCAGAAAAATGCCAAAAGATCATCTTCCCACCTAGAGAACCTAGTGTTCTTCCAAACACTGTAACGAACAAGTGTCGGAAAACTGAAAACAAATTCCTTGCAGTGGAAAGTGCAGTACCCACTTGGGTCCCTGGGGAAAAACCCAAGTCTGATTTGAGCTGGATTAGCAGTACGACTGACAGCTCAGGTCAGCCGCAGCCTTATCCGAATCAATTCCCCTCTCCGGGGAGGCGGTGCGTGTGTGCGCGCATACCTGCGGCTATAGGATTTGTAAATAATTGAGTTCTTCTGATCCCTACCACCACAGCACAAGAAGAAAGACTTGGTCCTGAGGGGGCTGACAGAGGTTCAAGCCCCAGATCTGCCACTTAGACGCTTCTTCCCAAAGCTGTTTAGGCATGTAATTACTTTTCCGGCTCTGTGCCTGGTCTGAGTCTCGGATTCTCTGCCTCCTTTTATCTGTCAGCTTTTTACAGGGACAAGAGTACTCCTCTACCTCCCAAGCATGTAATGAAGATGAATTCATTACAGCTGTAACACTTTAACGAGCACTGTGAAGATAGACGGTATCCTTAGGAGTCCTAAATTAGGAAACTCCCTCTCAGAGTGTGCTGGGGTGCGTGGATGCATGGCCCAGATCTGTGCCGGCAATACATTAATCCACCTCTGTCCATGATGCTGGAAGGGATTTTAACAAGAGAAAGGGTCTGGCTTTCATGTAAAAGCCAAGCTTGCAGTAGTGACTGGAATTAGTTTCCTTTAACATGAGGATAACTCTGGAGTAAGAAACACTTAGTTGATTGGGCATATCTTCTGGTCTCTGGACGTGCATCCCAATTCCTGGGCATCCTCTACCCCATCCACTTGGATGCAGCAGACACAGAAACAGTGAGAAGTGCAGGGAGAAAATGTATTTAGTGAAGGCAAGTTCCCTGGTGTTTTACTGTTTAAAAGAGACCTCCCAACTACTGTTTCGTGCATAATTGTGCAATTGGTAATATCCTGCCAAAGAAAGGCTTAGATCATCTCGTCTGCAAAGCATTTTCCACCTCCAAATAAACATTTTACACGAGCGCAAGTTGCAGGTCTTCCACCATAACGTGCCCCAGGCTGGATTTTGCATACTGCCTGCGGGCAAGGCAGCCAACCTGAATCTGGACAGCAGAAGGATGCAGGAGTCAAACTCAGGATGCTAGACCAGAAATATATTTTTTATTCTTAATATCATGTGAGCAGCAGCACGATTCCAAAATGAAAAATATTTCTGTTTGGTATTTCTTTACACAGAGAGACAGACAGACAGACAGACAGATCCACCCACAGCAGCAGCAGCAGCGACAACAGCGAGACCGCTCAGCGAGGCACTGAGACAGGCACACACCAGAGGGGGTGGTGGGGCCTGGCTCTGAGGAAGGCTTTTCCCCTTTCTTCCTCCCTGGCCAGCCCATGCTCCATCCAGGGGAGGGTTTAACTTGGGCTGACCCATCACTTTGGTTTTCCCCAGTCACTTTTTATAGAACTTGCAGTCATGTTTGGTGAGGTCTGGGGGAATGGTATGAAGGATCCCATGACCCACCCAAAGGACATGAGCTCGTGCTTTGCTCTAAACAGCCATATAATCCTACAAATCTGCTCCACGGTTAGGAAAAGGGAATTCATAACATCTTTTGGTGAAGGGTGTGACTGGGTGGATTCTCAAAGTCTTTTTCTCTGAGTGATCTCGAGGCCAGGCTGTATGGAGCTCTGAGCAACCTGGTCTAGTGGAAGGTTCCCTGCCCGTAGCAGGGGATTGGAACCCAAACCATTCTATGATTCAGTGATCTCGTTCAAGGCAGCGGCAGCTCTACAAACCTAACCAGCCTTCTGCACAATACTTGAGGGATACCTTAAGACAAAATTGAAAGCATGGGAAAAATCCAAGACAACTCAGGAAAAAGCCTAAAACCAGGAATACTGGAGGGCTGCAGGAAATCCCAACAATATCAGAGATTATAGCAGGGGCTGTGGGCGCCTCTCCAGCCCACAGGAAGCCGATGGGTGATAGAGACCAAATGTTTCCCGATATGAGAGAGTGGATGAAAAGAGACTCAAGGATTCACTGCCTCTATTAGTGGGACTGTTACGGGAAACAGCAATAATCTGTACCAAGGCAACATCAGAACATCAGCTGCTTCAATGGGAAAATTGTGTTTTAAAAGGGTCTATCCAGTGACTTGAAATAAGTTTGTCTTTAGAAAAGGAATACCATCTAGTGGCCCAAAAAGGCAATAAGGATGCGCAATGGCAATTAGAGAATCAGATGAATTTAGAAAAAGAGGCGGAAAAACTACAGAAGTAAGGAGAGTGATTAACATATATAGTGCAGTGATTCGCCCTGGAGCAAGGGAGAGCTCAAAAGGGACCCGATCATAGTAAATGCACAGCTAAAATTAGACAGTTGCAAAAGCAGATTGGGATGCAAAAATTAAAAATAACTGCTGGAGTTCCAGAAAGTGGTATAGAGAACTGGATCGGGAGCCATCACAGGAAGATGATTTCAAAGATGATATGGGCAAATGGGAAAAGAAAGAGAAGTTGAGAATAGCAGCCTATCCCACAAAGACTCCAAATGCTGTCCCGGGGTAGATGGGTATGGCAGATCAAACTGCTGTAGCTGTTAAAATGAAAAAAAAAATGACCCCAAGGCAGGTAGCTGCAGATATGAAGCCACAGAAAGGAAGCACAACAGTAGAGAAACTGCTTATATTTAGAATTAAATGGGGATTAAGTGGTAAATTGATTAGAGTGTGTGCTTCACCAGCTTTTATCCTTTGTACGTGGGGCACCTCCTTGATAAACCTTTAATCTTGCCACCATGGGCATTTAATCAAATTGCCCAGCAGGACGGTATAACGAGGATCCAATTGGCGCAATCACTACTAGTCCATAGGCTCGAGGAAGATGGAGAGTCTCTAATAAAGTGATAGGGAGCTGCTTGAATGTCGTGGACATGAGCAGCAGGACATGATAGCATGTACCAAGCACCCACTCCCAGTGGAGCACAGGTATCTCTGTGGTCCCTGGCAGCCCTGAGGCTGAGTCAGGCTCCTTGGACAGCGGATGAATTAGGAGAGGTAGTGGCACAAATGCACCCCCACGATTCACACTAAGCTTCCATATGGCAAAATGCAGGGGAAGAAGCAATTGACGGAGTTGCTTTCACATTAAGAGACGAACAATATACCTTTACTTGCATCCCACAGGGCCGAGCACCTGCCCTGCTGCACATGCTTGTGTGAGCAAAGTGTTTGAATAATGTGTGCGGGGGACAAAGAAAAGAGATTGCCTTATGTGATGATATTTGGAGAACCGCAGCTACAGAAGAAGAGGTACAAGAGAGATGTAGCTGAGTTTTAAAATTAATGGACCAAATGGGATTTAATGTCAACTTGAATATGGCACAGTTAAAACAACCTCAAGTTAAATGCCTGGACTCTGGAACTGGTGAAACAAGATGACGGATAAATGCTAGAAAGGTTAAGCTTTCTGTGAAATAAAGACTCCCACTAATCAATCCCAACTCTGAAGAGTGCTGGGAGAATTTAATTTCTTACGGCAGCATATCTATAGCTGTGCTGGTATCTTATGGCAGCGTATCCATCTTTGCTAATAGCAGCGGAGCGTTATAGAAATGACAGGAAAAGAATCAGGGAGGGAGCTGGAGCAAAGACCAAGGCAGTGCTTTATCTGACATGAAAGAAGTTGCTTGAAAAGCTTCTGCACTAAAATTTCCAGTTAAAGGAAAATTATTCATCATAAGAATTTCAACATGAGCTGATACTGTGGGAGCAGTGCTGTTACAGAGAAATAGTAGAGGAAAATGGAGACCAGTAGCATATGAGTCCTCTCCAGTGGCTGGACCAGCATTTCCCTGGCCACGAGAAAACCTGGTTAGAGGCAGTCTGGGCTGTGATGGAGTTCAAGGTTTTTCCCCTCGGTAGTGCCTATGTACCACAGTCTGCTACACTCTGCTCTTACTCACAAAGGGAAGAAATGGGTATTAATGGGGACATCCTTTTATTGGAAACCAGGAATGAACCAAAGGTACTGCACACTCATGGGAGCGCTACATTTGAACAAAGAGGAAAAATAACAGGACACTCCTATCAGTGGAATAAGGGAACAAATAATGGGCAAACTAGAGAAAGGATCATGCCAAGGGGCTTACAGGCTGTCAGTAGAAGACAAACCCCTCTACACAACGTCTCTCCACAGATAGCTACTATCTGGTAATAGAACAAAGTATCGGGTGCAAGATGGAGAGAAAAGCAATGGCAAGCACATAATGGGTCACCTACGAAGAAATCAGTAGTTCTATTTTACGAGCTTAGAGGGAGAGTGGGAATAAAATATATGAAAAGGATGTTAAAGTAATGTGAAGACTGCAAGTAGATAAATTAACTCAGACTTTGTTTACTGCAGTCTCAACCAGGTGTCAGCTAAAAAAAAGAAGGTGGGATGGGTACTGTGGCTGGTTGAATGAGAGCAAGTTACCTTAGACTGTCATAGTGAGCTACGTAAAGAAGTGTAGGGTACTCTGAAAAGAGTACAAAGAGTTTATGTTTGGCCTCAAATGAAGCAAGAAACAGAGGACATAAATAAAAATTGCCTAAGTGTGCAAAAATGCAGAAGTGGATTAGTAAAAGAAAGCTGCCACCTCTACTGCATTGGCTAAACCGAGGACTGTGACAAACAGTGAAAAGGGATCACCCCGATAAACTGTCCCAAACTAAAGAAGGGTGTCAGTATCTCTTTGCCACAATAAATGCCTTTCCTGGACAGGCTGAGGTTCTTCCACCTGAAAGGAATACAACTGCTGGAACTGTAACAATGATGTTACAGAAAATTGTTCATAGGTGTGGAACAGCACCTGAGACAGGATCAGATGAACAGCAGGGAGGGGTGGGAAGGGGAAGGTTGTAAGTGAAGGATTCAAGTCTTAATAGCTACCATAATAGGGGATTGAGCAAGGACTGTATATACCCTACCACCTGCAATCACCCAGACTGCTAGAAAGAAATGAGTTGGATTATTAATAATAGAAAATTCTAGGACAATATCCAAAATAATGGTCTGAAACCTTGCTATCAGTAGCTTTAAAAGCAGTGCTAGATTAGGGATTGGTTTCCAGCTCTACTATATTTTGTTTGGATAGCCTGTCCTTTAGTGGCCCTATGTCTAAGAGCCTAAAATATTATGGCAAGATAAAGAAGAAAGCAATGCTCTGGTAGAAGAAGCAACATGAGAAAAATGGATAAAATGAGAAAGCAAGGATCCAGTTCATATGTGGCTTATGAAATAAGGAGACAAGTAATGTGTTTGAAAACAGATAAAAAGGAACAAGCCTTAGAGACTAAATGAACAGGGACCTAATAAGTTACAAATAGAATAAGTCCTCTAGGATATTAAATAGGTGAGGGCAATAGTAAATACAAACGGGTTCATGTTTCTCAGATGTCCCCCTAAGGGGCCAAAAAATTCTGGAATCTGTCACGGATTTGTCAAGAACAGAGACACGGAAAATGGCCCAAAGAGGGACCTCTGGCACCTGTGTAGCTGAGCCCTCACACTCAGAGCCCGCCCCAGCTCAGCCTCAGATCCCAAAAGCAGGGGGGTGCAGCCCTCCTGGTACTCACCTTCCCCCTGACTGCAGCACAGAGGTTTGTGTGCTTGCATACGAATGGTGCTGGGGGACGCTGCAAATTTTGCTTATTTTCTGTTTGTGCAGGACAGCAGATTGTAATACAGCTCCTCAACAAAGCAGCACCTGACAGAGTCAGGGAGCAGCAATACAAACTCTAAGGCAAGGCAGTGGAGCTGAGGTCTCCTGCAGTTGCAAGGATTTCTAAATTGGCTATTCACTCCATATTAATAAGCTTGGTCTTTTTAAAAACGTCATGAATTTTAGATATTTAACAAGGCAGACAATGACTGTGAAGTGCTTTGGAGACCTAGAGATGATCACCTTCAGAGCTTTATGGTTCTGGAGGCCAGACCAGAAAGCCAGTGTCTCCACAGAGGTTCCCTGCGCGGTCCTGATCAGGAGCCTGGCATTGCTGCAGGGTGTGGAGCATCCTTGCTGCTCTCGTGGGCAGCAACTCAGGAGTTGGACACTACCAAAGGAGAGGAGGAACAGAAACCTTCACACTGGTAAAGTGGCACTGCTCTTGTTAACAAGGTCATAACCCCTGCATTAACTATACAGACTTAATTTTTACATCTTGCCTGTATGTTTTCTTTTTTGTTTGTTTGTTTTAGTCTGTTTTACTGAAGTCACCAGTAAGATTTTCGTGGCTAGATAGCTAAACTATGGCCTAGCCTGCCTTAGTCTTGCATAGTTTGCTCCAGCTATTTAATCTAATAGTAATATCTGAAGAACCCAAATGAAAAATTGTTACAGCTCTTAAGGGAGCCTTGAGAGTTACAGCTCATGATCTGGATCCACCCAGATTGAGAAATCATAGCTGCAGCTTTGGAAAAAGTTCTCTGAAATGACAATAACTGAATGAACTCAGTAGTTTTATCAGTTTACAGGAAAATCCGAAGAGAAGGAACAACTTGAGGAAAAGCAGCTAGCCCTGGTGTCGAACTGCTGATTTCAGTAATGGCCTTTTAAGCAATTTAGGAGGAATTTAGGAGGAAGGGTCAAATAAGAAAAGAAACAGAAAGGAGATTGAAGAAGGCAGGAGACTAAGTGCTGTCAGTAGCTAAGGAGTTAAAATTTGAGAGAACTGGGGGTTAAGCATATATATGTGGAGGTCTGAAATGGGATAAAGAGTAATGGATTGTAAACGATTATGACCCAGCCACAGTAGAAGTAACACTGGAGAACAATGTTAGCCATGTTAATAGCCAAAACTTCACTGCCAAGTCTTGCAGTTCTTTAAAGAGGAAATTATAAAAATCATATATTGTGGATAAGGATGGCAAAAGTCAACACAGAAATGTTATAAGTGATCATGCAAACAGCTCTGTGTAATTCTCCCCTTCGCTGTCCCCCACAGCTGTTTAGCAGCCTCCACACATCCCGAGCCCAGCTCTGATACTGCACAGCTGCATAACCTTGGGCCAAACTTCTGAGCAAACCGCTAAGTTATGAGACAGCCTGCAAGAAGATAAGAAGGGCAAAAGCAGGGGGAGGAAAACTGAGAGCTTTGGGTCAGATCAAGCCATTAATATCTACACTAAAAACTGCATGAAACTGGGTTTGAGCATCCAAACCAGATGTTTACCTTCCTCAGAAATGGCCAGCAGTAGCATAAGTCACACACCTGAGCTACATCAGGTGAAGTTGCTATAAGAGTTCCCTTGGGGATAAAGAAAAGGCAGATTAAATTTAACTCTCAAATTGCAATT